>JAQZBX010103811.1:0-11033 GCA_029593785.1 Cabassous unicinctus | reverse complement strand
TGTTTGGCAGTTCCTAAGGAAGTTGAATATAGACTTGCCACGTGACCCTGCAATACCACTACTGGGTATATACTCAGAAGAACTGAGAGCAGTGACAGGAACAGACACCTGCACACCAATGTTCATAGTGGAATTATTCACAATTGCCAAAAGTTGGAAACAACCCAGTTGTCCATCAACCAATGAATGGATAAACAAACTGTGGTGTATTCACACGATGGAATATTATGTAGCTGTAAGAAGAAATGAAGTCGTAAAGCATATGGCAACATGGATGAACCTGGAGGACATTATGCTGAGTGAAGCAGACCAGACAGAAAAGGACAAATACGGTATGACTGCATTATTATAAACCAAATATATTGTGTAACATATTGTATGATTAAAAAAAAAAATTTATATGTATCCAGGACATTTAATTGAGAAATGTATGTTTTTATTCGCTGTGTTTTCTTTTTATTTCTTAATTATTGTTTATATTTTCAATTATTAATGGTACAAAGTAAAGTTAAAAACAAACAAACTCCAATTTATCCTATAAGTGATTTTATAACTATACATAGAGCCATTTCTCATTTATTTTACAGTTGCATAGTTTGTTCAACCAGGTCCCAAGTGATGGACATTTTAGTTTCCATTCTTTTGCTCCTTTTTTCATTTTAAGATTTATTTATATGTCGATCAAAGTCTAAAGACAGTCAAGTAGGACAAAAGTCAAATTCCAGCAAAGAGGAAGGAACCTAGTAAAATGCTCCTATTCACCAGAGAATGTGTATTATAGAATCTTACTTGTTCAACCACTGCTCATTCAAAACTTTGGAAAAGGCAAGTCTTTTTAAAAACTTTTAAACATTTACTTTAAAAAAAAAATTTTTTTTTTTTAAATGTTTTTGAGGAGTTACCTGGGATTGAACCCTGGACCTTGTACATGGGAAGCAGGAGCTCAACCACTGAGCTACACCTGATCTGAAAAGGTGAGTCTTAGAAACCATATTTTCTGGCTCCTTTATTTGTCTCTGTTCTACCCATTTTTTTACCTTGCTTTGCCCCAACTAGTCCTCCAAGGCCTCCAGCCTCTGCCAGGTCTAGTCACAGCTCTACCAACGTCTATATCTGACTTCAGGCTACAAAACTGACCTGACTTTTCTACTAAGCCTGGCTGCTGGAACTGACTTCCACTTAGGCTCTGCCTTCTGGTACTCATCATTGCTGCTAACATTCTGTTTTAATGGTGAAGACAGTGGCAGTGCTAACTGAGGCTGGCAGTGGGACAAAGATAAGCTGAGACACAACTCCTAAGTTGTCAGAAACAGCAATCATGAGCTCAGGGAAATGATAATAGGAAAATTGGGACTGTCTTACTTATCCAGGTGATCCAAACAGGGTTGGTTCTCCTACATCAGCTTTTTTTTTTTTTTTTTTCAGGAAGTACTGGGGATTGAACCTGGGACCTCATACATGTAAAACAGGTGCTCAACCACTGAGCTACACCCACTCCATGCTACATCAACTTTTCATGTACATGATAATATGCTAGGACTAGCTTTGAATTCTCAGAAGATCACATGCTTACATGACATAGACATTTTCAATGTAAGCATATTCTTTGTCCCTGTTCTTTTCTGTCTTTCTTATCATCTCTCAAAGAATGAACCTACACATATGTCTTCAACTATCACTCCTATGCAAATGATTTCGAAATACTCATTTTCAGCTCAGGCATCTCTCCAGGCACCTACTAGGCAAAGCATCTGACATCAAATGTGTTATCTTGATCTGAAAACTGCCTGCTTAATTGCTATTTTCAGTGATACACCATTCTTCCAATCATTCAGGCTTGAATCCACTGGTAAGATATCCCTTTTCCTTTGCTCCTGTACTACTTAGTCTGGCCCGGTGCCCTGAAATAGATGTTGGTTTACTTGAGGTCATGTGAAAATTTAGAAATGACAATCCTAACCAGATGGGGATAACTAGTGGGAGAGAGTTGGTTTGAATGGGTGTATATAATGGCTGCACCTTATCCTTGGCCCCAGCTTAGGGACAAGACCTCAGATAAAGACTTTCTTGCCATTCTGGTTAAATGTGAGTATTTGGGTAAAACAATGAATATGTGGAAAAAAGCAAGCCTAAGATAAAAAAAAAGACCCCAAATATTGGGACAAATAAGCCTCAATTAAACAAATGAAACTGATTAAATAAGCCTGGACCCTATTAGGAGAGTGGGTGACTGGATGTGAGAGTGGTTGAAGTATCATAGAAGAAACACTTAAGGGTTAGGTGTGAAAGACAGAAGAAATGACATTTACCAAGAGAAATCAGGTCAATCCTCGGTATTTGAAAAGCTCTCATGTAGAATGTTTAGAACTGTTCTAATCTTGTGAACTCTGCTGTAGGAGACAGGTTTTTGTACAATAAAAGGAAGAAATATATGAATAATTTATAAGCTGGCCAAATATGAGGTACCTCTAGAGGTAGTGAGTAAATGACCATAAGGCAGGGATACTGTAGACGTTATTCAAGTATTGGAAAGAAAGTTTATTTACATGGTAGGAAAGAACTTTGAATATGCTGCCACCATCAAATCTACCCCTTCCCTTCATTTGTACCTGCATACTCAACTTCCTTTCCTGTTTCAATGGATGAACTCTCTGTGCTCCTATCTAAGATGAGTACTTCTATTTATGCACTGGATTCCATTTCCTCTTTCCTAAATTGAGGACTTTGTTGTGGTGATTGTCCCACTAATATATAATTAACTTTTCCCACTAGCATAAAAACATGTTGTAATTTCTCATCTTAAAAACATAATCCCAAGAAACAAAAACACAATGCCTCTCTTGTCTCTGTTTCCATCCACCACCAGCATAATTCCTCAAAGAGTTGTCTTTATTTATCCTTTTCTACTTCCTCCTCCCATTGTCTCTTAAACATTCAAATGAGGCTTTTTGACTCCATTATTTCACTTCTGCTGAATTGCTCCTGTCAAGGTCACTAATCCAGTGGTCAATCCTCAATTCACTACATTTAGCAGCATTTGACACCAATCGCCCCCTCTCATTGTCTTAATTTGGGAGGTAGAACAACCCCACACTCTCCTTCACTCCAGCCACACTAGCTTCTTGGCTGTTCCTGAACATACAAAGCAGAGTCCTGTTAAAAACATTTGCATTGTTCCTTTTCCCTGGAATGCCATTCCCTTGGATAACTAACTATATGGTTCACTCATCTCAGGTCTTTACTCAAATGTCACCTTTTCAGCGACCAACCTGTTTAAAACTGTAGCCTCTTCCTATAATCCCCTTTTCCATGCTTTATTTTGATTCCCTTTTCTGACTGCCATCTAACATATTTTTACTTTTTTATTGATTGTCTATTTCTCCTCACAGAAAAAGTACATTAAAAGCTCCATAAAAAGTACAGACTTTTGTTTATCTTGTTCACTGATGTACACTAGCACTTAGAACCTTACCTGGAATGTAGTAGATACTCAATAAATATAGGTTCAATGACTGAACGAGGACACTGAAGCCAATATATGAAGACAATAAGGTCTGATATTTGACTTAATGTTAACTAAAGTTAGGACTTGATTGCTAACAATTTCTTTTTTGACCCAATATGGAATTTATGCCTTAAAGTTACAGGTACTGTATTGTAAGTTTACATTGTATATACTGCTTGGGCAGATTGTTAAAACTTAACAAAAACTGAAAAATAACTACTTCACAAACTTTAAAACCACTTAACTTGTATGCGCATGTTCTAATCTAGGTTCAGTAGAGTTAGCTTTGACTACTATTGATTTGAAGTGTGCTCTTGGCCTGCCTTCCACAAAACCGGCTGTACTAAATACCTAGTAACCAAATAAAAATAATAGAGATTAAGTAGAGATTAGAGCTAAATGGAATGTTAAATAAAGCTGTCAGCTGTGACACTATTTTATATTCCTGAGTGGTTGCAAATAATTCCCGAAAGTATTGAAAGTGTGAATTCACTCTGTCATTTGGCCACCCCCTCCCTTTCCTAACCCCATCACTACTCTGAGCATACTTTCCCAGGGCTCACCCCAGAGGTGTCCTTAAGGCAGGTGAAGAAAAGCTGGTTCATAGCTCTGAGAACACCACCTAATACTGAGCTCTACAAAAGTGGTACGCCAGAAAAGCTTTCTGATTGATGTATGCCCGATCAGGGGAGCCATCTTTGTGACTTTGGGGTGCTGGCACTTTTTTTTTTAAAGTATGTGAATTGATTCAGTTTTTCTAATGCCTCTCAACTCTTGCCTGGTCTGTCAGTCAAATCCACTAGCTTCGGTACTCTCCTATCACAGACACTTGCTTGGACCAGCAGTAGCATAACCACTCTTTCCCAATTTTGTTCTTCAAAACCCAGTCTTGAGGAGTGGATGTAGCTCAAGTGGTTGAGCACCGGCTTCCTATGTACGAGGTCCCAGGTTCATTCACCTCCTAAAAACAAAACAAATAAAGAAACAAACAAACAAACAAACCAACTCTCACTGAGAAGCGGATATAGCTCAGTGGTTGAGTGCCTGCTTCCCATGTATGAGGTTCTGGGTTCAATCCCTGGTACCTCCAAAAACCACAAAACACAAAAAACAAACAAACAAAAACCCCAATCTACTCTGTGCCCTCAAAACAACAAAGAAAATTAAAGGTTATTATACCAAGGGCAATGTGCAATTTGCAGCAATGCTTCTCAGAAGCAGATGATCTGCTTTCCAGAAATATTTTAGGAGAGAAAGAGCTAAGGTTTTGTAAGGAAAAAACATTATATTACATTATAAAACATGATTGCTGGTTATTTAAGCTAAACAACTTTGTACTTGACTTTGATTTTATATAAATCAAAAGTTACCCATGTTAAGACAGATATATTTTAATGTTAGAATTTTAAATAAATATTAATTTATCTTATTTTAAATGGTTTACTGCTGGCAGTATTTATGAACCAAAGAAAAAGTGGTTCTTTCAAAAATAAGAATTACTTCAGACTTTCTAGATCTAAATATGGTTGCTTGAAGAATTAAAATGCAATAATTTTAAAGGATATCTAGTTTCAACTTTCAGTGTGACAAATTATAACAACAATGATATTTCAGTATGCTAATAATTAAAATATGATGATGTAGCTATAAATTTACCAGCTCTGAATCATAAGAACACTGTAAAGTCAGTATTTCTTTTAGGGAAGAAGGACTGTTCTATTCAACTTAACTCATTTAGGAGAACCTCCTATGTGCTATGCTCTTGGGGGATATAAAGATAACTTCAAGGACCTGAAATTCAGAAGGGAGAATAAGACAACTATATAAATGACTATTTAGGAAGTGAGGTAACTGACATATAGCAAATATAAAATGCTGGGCTGGAAAGAATGAAGATGATGATGATGATGATAGTTACTACTACTACCACCATTACTAACATTGTTTAGATTCCCAAATGTTTTAGGAATTCACATTTATTATGCAATGTGTCCAACAATCTAATGAGGTAGGTAGCATCCCCATTTATAAATGAAGAAACTGATGTTTAAAGCATTTAGCTAAATTAGCCCAATATCATACAGATAGGTAAGTGGTAGAGCCTGGATACAAATCCCTATTTGTCTGACTCCAGTACCTCTGCTCTATCTACCATATCAGGTTGCCCCCAACATAGCTCAAATGAGGAAGAGAAAACAATTACTAGGAGATCAGTAGCATCAAAGGGTTGCTTTAGGAATGACCTTTAAAGGAATTTGGAAATGTGGAGATGGTGGGGTTGGTAGCAAGGCATTTCATGGGAGGGAATACTCATGAGCAAAGGCACAGAGGCAGCACAGGGTGGGCTATATGGAGGGACCCAAAAGTGGTCTGAGAGGACTGTGGTGGTATTCAAATTGTGTTCCTTGCAGCTCTCTAAGTTCTGAGGTATCTCAGAGGTGTCTCTGAGAAGAAAAAGGCTAAGAATGTAGGGAGAGAAGAGGTCCAGGAAACAATCTTGGGAACACTTAAGACAGCTAGATACAAGGGAAAAAAGTCTATAAAAGGGAGGAAGAAGTGGAGGAAAAGAGGGTTTCAGGAAGGGGATATGGGTTCTGACAGATAGGCCAGAATGGTCTGGGAGACCCAGGACTTAGACTGATTACTAGATTTGGAGATAAGGATACAGTTGGTGAGATTAGCTCTGTTCTGTGTGGAGGGAGGGATGGAGAGGCCACACTGCCTGAGTTTGAGAAGTGAATTAGGAGTGAGGAAGTAGAGGCAGAAGGTGTAGTGCACTTTTAAGAGCACTGGTGATAAAATGGAGACAAGTTGTAACCTAAGGGTAATAGTGATCCAAGGAAGGTTTAAAAAGGAATACACTATCCAAAAGTGGTTGTAAAACACTAAATGATATTAACAGAGTTAATTTTTAATTTCCTGAGTTCACTGCTGTAAAAATTTCAAACCATTCTGGCACTCCTATCTTGGCATGTGTATGAACTTAATTGTGAAGATAAATGTAGTAGCAGCTCAGATAGAAACCAAAAATCCTCAGTGAAATTACTGGAATGGTTACAGTAAGTTCTCCAACTTCTAATGCCCCAACAATTGCAACTATACCATATGGTTAGGGGATTTCCTCCATTAGGTAGAGTAAAAGGTGCCCTAAAATGTAGCACAGAAAAGTTTGTCAAATGGACACTTGCACACAAAAAATCTAATAACACATATAATAATGATTATTTAAAAATTTCAGATCTTTTCCATTTACAAATAATTTTCATTTGAATTCACATTTTATTTACTTTACCCTTAAAGTCACCCCCCAATCATGCTAATATCTACTACTGTTGATTATATTAGACCTAAAAGTGTTCTTAAACAAATGAAAAATACTGACTTCCATTCCTGAAAGTCCTGCTTCCAATTTTCAGGGGGAAATTAAATAATGTATAAATCAAATACTGGGCCTGGGCCCAGACAGCTGAACATCGTTTTGTCCTTTCAAGGCAAAGAGGAAGTGTCTGCTGTGGCAGCGACACGCCAAGAGAAATAAAGCTTAACCTCAGTCCCATGTGAAAGTGATTTTAGATAATCGGGGGTGTCTGCAAATAGCTTAAAAAATGGGACCACATACTAACAGGGAACTTTCCATGGAAGTAAAAAAAATGTATCAAGATCCAATCCCTAGCTTAAAAACAAAATATGTTGGGGGAAATGGCATGGCCTTAGAAATTCTATATAAAGGCAGTAGAGGAAAGGGAAAGCAGACTGGGAGGAGAGGGCTGACAAGTCAAAGGAAATTGAACCATTTACCATTTACTGCAGGCTCACAATATGATTTCATTGTAATTTTAATTGCCAAATTGAAAATGAGGGGTGTGTATGTATGTGTGTGTATGTGTTGTGTAGAAAAAGAAGATGGAGGGGAGGCAAGGAGAGAATCTACTTAAGTATGTGGGTGGGGTGGTAGAGGGATGTAGTGGTTTGAAGCTGTAGGTAGTCCAGAAAAACAAGTTCTTAAATTTAATCCATTCCTGTGGGTGTGAAAGCATTGTAAATAGGACCTTTGGATGAGGTTACTACAGTTAAAGTGTGGCCCACCTCAGTCAGTATGGGTCATAATCCTATTACTGGAGTCCTTTATAAGAGAATGAAATTCAGACACACAGAGAGAAAGCCATGGAAGCAAGAAGCTGAAATCAAGGAAACCAGGAAGAGAAGGGAGAGACCAGCAGATGTTGCTATGTGCCTTGCCATGTGACAGAGGAGCCAAGGATTGCCAGCAGCCAGTCTTTAGGAAGAAAGCATCACCTTGATGATGCCTTGATTTGGACTCATTCTCAGCTTCAAACAGTGAGCAAATAAATTCTCAGTGTTTAAACTGACCCATTTCATGGTATTTGCTTTGAGCAGCCTAGGAAACTAAAAGAGGGGACAATGAAAAGATTTATATCAAAGGTTGGCAAACTTATTCTATAAAGGGTCAGAGAGTAAATATTTTAGGCTTTGTGGAAAACAGTTTCTGTAATAACCATTTAATTCTGAGTTGTAGTGTGAAAGCATACATAAACAATACGTAAATGCATGTGTGTAGCTGTGTTCCAATAAAACTTTAGGAGGATTTCCGGGAAGATGGTGGACTACTAAGACAGGGGAATCTCGTCTCCAGAAAAACAGCTAGAGGACAGGCTGAAACAGTCCCGAAAAAGATCTTCTAGGGTTTAGGACAGCAGGTGAAGGCTGCACACCACCCAGAGGAGAGTGACAAAAGAAGGAAATCGCGATGCCATAACTGTGAGTTGGAACCAGCAGCAACTGCTGCTGCCGGTACCCTCCACCACACTCTATAGAATTCTCGGGCCTCTGGGCCTGCAACTACAGACAAAGGGGGCTCCAGGGATCTACCACTCTAGGAAAGGGGAGAGAGAGGGACACAGCCTAAGACTGACTCAGGTTTTGACCAACAAATTTGGGCTACGGAGCCCCATGGACCCTTCCACACGGTGGTTTGCCCTGGGAGCCGGCAAAGGACTGTAGAAATCCAACCCTCGCAATCGCCCTGTCTTCTAGCCTGGACTAATTGTTGAGGACTCCACAGGAGAGGGGAGAGAGAGCCTGGGGCTGACTCCACTTTTGACTTGCAGGTTTGGTCTGCCATGTCCTTGTGGAGGACTCAGAGGGGAGGTGAAATATTTCCTAGCTGGGAAAAGGGAGGGGGCTGCCAGAGAAGACTGGAGAACTGTCTCAGAAAGTTTGAATTACAAGGCTCTTAGCCCCCAGACAGGAAGCTCTATCACATTGATCTGGTCTGTGTCACAACAAATGCACTCCGACCAGGCATTGAATTGAGAGCTGCCAAAGAGCGCCATCTCCTGGCACCAAGGAAGTGCACATAACAAAATTAAAAATAAGCAGGAGAGGTTTTTCCTGGCCTCTATAGTCTCCCTGCCCAAGGCCCCAGGAAGTGACTCTACAACCAATAACTGGGTCCAGTGCCAAGTTATGAGCAACCAGCAGGAGAATCCTAACAATCCAGGTCATGCCAAAAATCAAAGAGCTGTGGTAACTCACAGCCTCCTGCCACTAAAGCCCTATAAAAGAGAAAGAGATTGAGCATCTGAGTAAACCACATCCTAACCAGATGCCTAAACACCAACAAAAAATTACGAGCCATACTAAGAAAATAGAAGACATGGCCCAAGAAAAGGAATACATCAAAGTCCCAGAAGAGATGCAGAATTTGAGAGAACTAATCAGCGAGATGAGCACAAATTTCCAAAATCAAATTAATGAGTTGAAAGACAATATAGTTAAAGAGATAAATGACATCAAGAAGACATTGAGCAAATGCAAAGAAGAAGTTGAAATCTTGAACAGAAGAGTAACAGAGCTCATGGGAATGAAAGACACAATAGGTGAGATCAAAACCACATTTGAGGCATACAACAGCAGACTCAAAATGATAGAAGAAAGAATAAGTGATACCAAAGACAGAACAGCTAAAATTGAAGAGAGAAAAGAATGGAAAAAACTGAGCAAGGGCTCAGAGAGTTGAATAACAACACAAAATGCAACAAGATTTGTGTCATGGGAGTTCCAGAAGGAGAAGAGAAGGGAAAAGGGGCAGAAAGAGTATTTGAGGAAATAATAGCTGAAGATTTCCCAACTTTCATGAAAGAAATGAACTTACATGTCCAAGAAGCACACTGTACCCCAATCAGAATAAATACAAATTGACCTACACCAAGATACATACTACTCAGAATGTCAAATGTCAAAGATGAAGAGAAACTTCTCAGAGCAGCAAGGGAGGAGCAATCCATCACGTACAAGGGACGTCCAGTAAGACTTAGCACAGACTTCTCTTCAGAAACCACTGAGGCGAGAAGACAGTGGTATGATACAATTAGGAAACTGAAGAAAAACTGCCAGCTGAGAATTCTTTATCCAGCAAAACTGTCCTTCAAATATGAAGGTGAGTATAAAATATTCAAAAACAAACAGAAACTAAGAGAGTTTGCAAAAAAGAATCCACCCTTGCAGGAAATATGAAAGGAAGCCTTAGAACCTGAAAGAAAAAGACAGGAGACACAGGCTTGGAGGAGAGTATAGACGAAAGAATAGCAGAAAGGATAACCAAAAGAGTAAAAAGACAGACAAAAATAAGATATGACAAATGAAAACCAAAGAGTAAAATGGAGGAAGTAAATAGTACATTTACAGTAATATTATTGAATGTGAATGGATTAAACTCCCTGTAGCTGTTTAGCAATTTGATGTAATTATGAATTCCAAAAATACAATTGGATCATGCTTGTAAACTGATCTGTTAATCTGGGCATGATTAAGTTATAATTAGGGCGTTGACTGGGCCCTGGTCATTTGAGCCCCATCCCTTGGTGGGTGGGGAAAGAAAATATAAAAGGCATCACAAAGAACAGAGTTGCAGCAGTTTTTGAGAAGCAGTTTTGATGTTGGAGAGAAGGCCCCAGGAGAAGAGAAGCGAGCTGTTCGCCTGATAGTCTACAGCTGACCTGTGGAGGAAACAGAGGAGCTAAGCCCAGAGAGAAACGCAGTCCCAGGAAGAGAGGAACCCAAGAACCCTGAACCCTGGCAAACATCGGCAGCTGTCTTGCTCCAACACGTGGCAATGGACTTTGGTGAGAGAAGAAACTTACGCTTTATGGCCTGGTAACTGTGGACTTCTACCCCAAATAAATACCCTTTATAAAGACCAACCAATCTCTGGTATGTTGCATTAGTGTCCCTTTGGCTGACTAATACACTCCCCAATCAAAAGATACAGGCTGATAGAATGGATTTAAAAAAACATGAGCCATCTGCCATGCTGCTTACAAGACACTCACCTTAGACCCAGGGATACAAACCAGCTGAAAGTGAAAGGTTGGAAAAAGATACTCCATGCGAATAGTAACCAGAAAAGAGCAGGGGTAGCTATACTAATATCAGACAAAACAGACTTGAAATGCAAAAAAGTTATAAGAGACACAGAAGGCCATTATATATTAATAAAAGGGACAAT
>JAQZBX010103810.1:0-11021 GCA_029593785.1 Cabassous unicinctus | reverse complement strand
GAGTTTTAAACAGTCCTTTTATATTAAAGAACTAAGAAAGTTTTGCTATTATGTGGGTAGAATTATGCTAAATGTATATTTTCTAAGGTTAAAATAAATCTGATGTTCTCTATGGTATATTTCCCCTTGATATTTCAAAATTACACTCTAAAGTATTTATTTTTGAGATATAATATAAAATTCTTTTAAAGTAAAAAAACAAAACAAAACAAATTTACACCTCAATTAGCAATATAGTTTGACATGAAAGAAGAATGCTTGCAATTTGTATTTTACCTATGGAAAGATGATTTTATAGTCTAGGAAATTTTTCTTTGATTCAAATAATTTGTTACTAATATTCTCTTGTAGAATGGAATAATGTGATTATTTAAGAACTTAATTTGGTGTTAGAAAATATTATTAAAATATTTTACATATTACATCATATTATATTAGTTTTATCTTATAAAATGTCATTACTAGGTGTCTCGAGCTAATGAATATTTTGTTAATCCAGACAATAGCCTCGTGCTTACTAACACCTTCAATATTTCCAGCATTGCTTTCTCCTAAAGGAAGCATAAGTGTTTCGGGGAACTATAAAGTATTTCACTCATCAAATGTACAGTCCAAGACATGATGAGAGAATTTTTTCCCTACAGAATCTTATAATGTTATAAGAAGAAAAGTCACATGCTATTTTGAGAATATTTTAAATGTCTGTAATTGATGGTGAGGGAGAGGGCAACAGAAGCTTGAAAACAACCCATAACAACAATAACAACAACAACAAAAGACATTAAAAATACTCCCCATTGATAGATAATATTTTGAAGCCTGTTAATCTTAGTTTATTCAATAAGCCATGATGTAAATTATGGGGGCCACAGTTTACCCACTGTTGCATTGCATATGCTAAGCTGTGTTGGAATAACTATAACACCAATTTTTTACACATTTCTGTGCCTTTTTCATCTGCTTTTATCTCTACTTGGAAAATCTTTTGCCTGTTTTATGTGAGCTGTCCTTCATTTCAGGTCTTATTTAGAGATCTTCTTAATCAATAATTGAATTCAAATATTCCAATTATCACTGGTATATTAACATCACTTGTTAGATAATGGCTTTCCTTTTTTTTTGTGAATTCCAGGAGGGCATAGGACACTTCTTTGTATTTTGTTGTTGTTACAGTTGTTTTATTCACTCACACATATACTAAATGCTCAGTGAATGCTGACTGATGGAAAGGATTATAAATTATAAAGCACAATCCTCTTTACTTCGTATAGAGGTCTATTTGAATTGCCTAGGCTCTACAGGGGAAAATTCTAAATCATGTCTAAAGGTCTCATCAGTGCATTTTCCTACATATAATCCCAATGATCTTGTTGTATTAAGAATAAAACCTAAAAATTTGAAGTACTGAAATGTGGGTGAACTCATAACAAATGTTCAAGGATTTGTCCCAGAAAAAAGACAAGCTCCTAAAGAGATGTCAATGTTTATTTTTTCATTTTTTAAAATATATTTTTTACTTATTTTTAAAGATACTTTGACTGCATAAATTGTTACATTAAAAAAAGGGATTCCCATATGCCCCACTCGCTAGACCTCTCACTTTTCCCCACATTAACAACTTCTTTCAATAATGTGTTACATTCATTGCAATTGATGAACACATTTTGGAGCATTGCCACTAAGCATGGACTATAGTTTACATTGTAGTTTACACTTTCTCCCACTCAATTCTGTAGGCTAAGGCAGGATATTATATTGCCTGTATCTATCACTGCAACATCATCCAGGTCAATTCCAAGTCCTGAAAATGCCCCCATATTACAGATCTTTTTCCCTCTCTCTGACTTCAGCACCTTCAGTGGCCACTGTCTCAACATCAATGATATAATTTCTTTCATTGCTAGAATCACAATAAGTCTATAGTAGAATACCAGTAAGTCTACTGTCAATATTTTATTCACCAATCCTGAGGATTCCAGGATGGTGATGCCCACTTCACCTCTAATTGAGAGGGGACTTCAATCCTATATGGCTGATGGATGGGACCCTCTTGCTTGCAGTTGTAGACTCCCTTGGTTCCTTGGTGTGGTGGTTGTCCATCCTCACCTCCCCATCAGCTGTCCTGAGTGTGTCCAATGAATTGGAGAGTAAGTGCTGTAACTCCACTGAGGCTCAGGCCCCACCAGCACATGGACAGCCCAGAGATTCAAGTTTCCTGGATGTACACCTACCAACTCCTGCACCAACTATAGATTCAAATAAAAGGGAAAGAAGAGGCATTTGCAGAGAAATCACATCTGAGTCCAACTCTGTCACACTCGAGAACAGAATCTCCAAAGTAGGGCCCACTGGCAAGGCACCAAACTCCAGAGCTATCTGACATGACCACAGTACCTGGGTGTCTCCGGAGCCCTCAGGACCCCCATTGTTTGGGATAGTGCCCACTTTGCCCATCTATGAGGTCCTGCTGAGATGTGCATAAGCGTTACCCCTCTGATAAACTCCCGACTCACTTTAAAGTCTCTTAGCCATATGAACTCATTTGTCTTTACCTTTTCCCTATTTTATTCAAGGTCTTTTTCCAGTTGTATCACCAGCTGGTGCTTGGTAGTAATCCCTCGGTGCCAGGGAGGCTAATCCATTGGTGTCCTTCACTGGGAAGACCAATGTTTTTTTCAAGGAACATATTTAGAAATTCTTAAAACTTAATACAAATGAGTTTCAGTTTCTCTAGGGAAATTTGGTTATTGGAGACAGAAACTAGAAAGAACTGAGATAACTCCTGGAACCATCTGATTATAAGCACATATTGTAAAACTATTCCAAGGCAGTAAGAGTCCAACAAGTAGTCAATGCCTCTTCTAAAGTTTCCTGCAGGTGTTTGTATAAAGAAACCTCCTCAATAGGGCTGAAATTCCTGAGAATAGAAAGGACCCCCTCCAAAAACTTGGAGAACTTTTAGTTTAGTCTCCTAATGTATCTAATGTTTTTTTGTGATAGGCTGCAGGAGGAATTGAGCCTTAAGATAACGCAGCTATTGGCATTATTAACTACCAAGCATTACACATTTCTCCAGTCTTATTACACAAGAAAATCAGGCATAGTTCTAACAATTGGCCTGGTTTGTGTCCATAATGGTCATAAAGTTTCTTCATTTCACACTCAGTGTTTATAGTCATCTCAATAATTATTATCTGAGTGAGGGAGTGAGGTATATGGGGATCCCCTATATTTTTGATGTAACATTTATGTAATCTAAAGCATCTTTTAAAATAATAATAATAATAAAATAACTATAATAATAAAATGAAAAGGTGGAATAGTTTGAGGCCATATGCTTCAAAGAAACTGATTTTAATAGAGGCAGGAGGACAACCAGCCTGCAAATATAAAGGAGGCATGAGAAGGTGCCAACCATAGACTCAAGCCCCAGCTTTCAGAATAAGCTGGGCCCTGAGAACAGCTAACATTCAGTGAGAGCAAAAAAATGAAGGCAGAACTTAGAAAAGAGATTTGAGTTAGAAGGGATTCTGATGATGACAATGTGTGACTTCCAGAGGGCAGAGAAGAAGGGTTTGAGGGATCATAGAGGGATGGATGATTGGATCAGATTAGGGAATGTACAGAGCCATGTGGGGGTGAGTGTTGGGTGCTGAGAGAATCTGGGACTTCTTGTAGTGATACAGACAAGCAGGGATATAAGGCCTGGTGGGATTCAGCCTGATGGTTCTTGAGGGTGTGCTGGAGCATCATTCTTAATTAAACTTCTTTGGGATTGGTCTCTTACACTTTGGAGTGGAGAATGATGTTATGAACAGGACGAAAGTGTGGACCATGTATTCCCCCTTAGTTGCTCTTCTTAAACAATTTTAATAGCTGAATTATTCCTGGTAATTATTAGAAATCTGTCTTTAAAAGTTGTTAATCAAGAGTGCTACCCATTTACAAGTACAACCACTGGGAAAGGAATTATATGCTGCCTTGGAGAAAAGAGATTAGTTCCCCTGGAAATGGAAGCTTTAATGAGAAGAAGTGAAGAATAGATGAAAAATGAATGGAGAAGCTCCTTCTCTGAAGAATAAGGAACCAGCTGATTTGGAGGCATTTGTGGAATCTCAGAAGAAGTCTGGTTGGTCCCAGGGAGCTGGACGTAGGGCACACAGCAGAACAGGAAGGTGCCCTCCTGCTCTCATAAATGAGAGTGAGCTGAAAAACTTCTGAAAATGGAATATTTATGATTTCCTGGACCTTACATAACCTGGCTGTCCCTCATTTCTCCAGACTTCAGGATGGCTGCTCCTGGTGACAGTTTCAAGTTCTTTTTAGAATCCCAAAAGATTATGTTCTTAAACTAATCCATTCCTGTGAGTGTGGTACCCTTTGATTGCAGTAGATTCACTTTGATTAGATCTCTTTCAATTAGATCTCTGTAGGATGTTTGATTGGACCACATCTGTAAGGCACGATGCATGCTAGGTCTTTGCACTATTGCTGGGTCTTATATAAACTGAGAACACACAGAGAAACACAGAAAAAGAGAGCCACCACCATCTTTACCTTGCCATGTGAGAGAGAGGACTTGAGGATCACTAGTAGTCAAAGCTGAGGCAGGAAGCCTCCAAAAGGCTGGGCCTATGGTGCAGCTCAAGGCTGAAGAGATGAGCCATATGCCTGATAGCCGATTGCTTGGCTTTTAGAGACAATGAGCCTTGAGGGGGAAAGCAGGGATATCAGGGGAGATCAGAAGCCATCTTATTTCACCATGTGGCAGGATGGCAGGATCATCTGTAGCTGATTGCGGTGAGAAATCATCTCCGCTGATGCCTTAACTTGGACATTTCATGGCCTCAGAATTGTAAGCTTTTACCTGTAATAAAACTCCTATTATAAAAGAAAAAAAATAATTATTATCTAAAAGGGGGAGGTCTTCTGCCCATGTAGGATGAAACTTAATACTAGTTGTTACAATGGATGGATCTAAGATTGAGTGCCAGATGTGTAAGAAGAGTTAGCAACAATCAGTGCACCATTCAGGAAGCTGGCATCAAATTTTCTCAAATGTTATTTATCCATAAATAACTTTATTTCATCTCCATTTTCAAAGTGTACTTTCAGTGATCTACAATTCTGTGTGATATATTTATTTTTCTTTCACCACTTTAAAGATATCATTAAAAAGACTTCTTAGCTCCTTTACTTCTAAGGAGAAGTCAGTCATAATTCATATTTTTGTTTTTCTTTATGTAATATGTCTTTTTCTATGGGTACTTTCAAGATTTAGTTTTATAGTTAAGGTTTTTGTTTGTTTTTTGTTTTGTTTATAGATTTCAGCAGTTTGACTGTGTTGTACTTAAGTGTAATTTACTTTGCATTTATTCTGCTTGGAATTCGCTGGCTTCTAGAATCAGTAAGTTTGTATTATTTGTGACTTTGGAAAATTTTGCATCATAATATTTTCATATATTGTTCTTATTTCTCTCATATTTTCTCTTCTCTCTATTTGAGAATCAAATTACATGTAGATTAGATTGGTTGATACTGATCCACTTAAAAATGAGTTTTGTTTTATTTTTTGTTAATCTTTTGTTTTCTCTCTGGTCTTCAGTTCAATCAGTAATATCTGCATATCTTTTGGATCAGTGGCCATATTTTCTACCATCTATTAACTGCTGTTAAATCCAGTCATATATTTTATTTTTAATTTTAGGTACTGCACTGTTTATTTACAAAGATTTCATCTTTTCATTGTTTTACTTTCTCTATTGATTCCTAATTTATTCATTCTCTATGACCATATTTTCCTCTATATTCTACTAGTTATTTTATTCTGGAAATAGGTAATGATATGTTGAAGAGTCTTCAGATTCTGTTATTATCTTCTGAAGAAAGTTGACTTTTTTTTCATATTAGTCAGTTAATTTGACTTCGCTGAAATAGCAGCAGCTCTAAACTTTTTCTTGTACTTGTTAAGTTTAGTGGTCAGCCACGTATTTAGGCAGAGTTGTTATTCATTATTCATGATCCCTTTTTGCTTTTCCTCTTTTATGATTAGCCTCTCCCACATTTTGCTTGTTCTGACAGTCTTGAATTCCGTTTTTCTTGTTGACTATTTGTTCATTTTTGTTTCATTGGTTTGGTGTTTTGCTTCTTCAATATAGTATAACTGAAGCGGTCTGCTTGAATTTTATCATCCTAATTTCTGTGGATTATAAAGTATTCTGGGGAGCAGGAAACACACATATATATATATATGTGAAATGTATATATAAACAAAAATCTCATTTTCCCTCATTTCTTGTCTTTAATTTTCATCCAGACCCTGCAATTTTTTTTTTCCATTTACCTGCATCTTGTCCAGAGTTGACATTTGATTTTTGCTTGATAACTAGTGTGGTGAACATATTTGGCCTTTAGCAAAAGTGGAACTGTCCCCAAATTAAGAAAATTTAAAATAATAAAATTAAGTATACAACTTTGTGGTATATTTACTGATCCTGACAGACTTTGGAGACTAATTGATATAAACTTATTTGAGTTCCAGGTAAGAAATTAAGGAAATTGTAGAAAGTCCATACCTCCCTCCACAAAAATCAGATGTTGGCAATTAAACACTAACTTTTTTTTTTTTAAGGAGGTACCAGGGATTGAACCCAGGACCTCATACATGGAAAGCAGGTGCTCAGCCACTGAGCTACATCCCCTCCCCAGTGAGAATTGTTTATTTCATTTGTTTGCTTGTTTTTAGGAGATACTGAGGCCTCAGGCATGGCAAGTAGGTGCCCAATAACTTGAGCTACGTCTACTCCCAATTAAATACTAATTTTTCATTAACCAGTAAAATGTAATCATTTTAAGATCTGAAGCATATTTAATGAAGCTAGGAAAAATCAACAAACCATGTGAATGATAGCACAAAAATAGACTATTTTAATTTCAGAATATTGATTTAAGAAATGTGAAGTACAATGTTTCAAATAGAATACTGCGTTACTTGAAGATTAATGAAGATGATAATCCACAACCAGGGGACTCTCACTGATGGGACATAGGAATAATTTTATATTAGGAAATTCATCTTGAAAATTCTAACTAGGATATTTTAAATATTTTCTGATTTTCACAATATATTAAAATGTCACAGAATTGATGGAAAATATGTTTTAAAATAAGTATTCAAGCTTAACATAATTAAGATAAAATTTTAGTTTATAATAAAGATATTAGAGAAAGCAAAAGTAGAAAAATGAAATAAGTAGAAGAATTGGCATCATAAATTCTGGAAGACATATGAAATTATAAAAAGATTATAATGATACATTTAAAATGATGCAAAGAGCAGATAATAGATACTATAATAAAAGTAAAGTGCAATAAGAAATAAGACATACAGAAGTGTATAAAGACAAATAAGACTTTCATATATGGTGAAAATACAGTCATAAATGTAAGAATATACAGTCATTCATTTAATTTAAAAAATACTCAAAGCAGATAGATCAAGATAAAAGAAGTGAAGTGGAAGAAATCCATATTAAACCACTGAGAATGTTCTCATGAGGATTTTCTTCAGCAAAACTATAAAAATAACTATAGCCCAAGAAATTATATTGAAACTACAGAATTTCAAAGAAAGGGTGGACTCTGGACAATATGGCATACTATATTATATTCTGTAGCCCTTCTGTTGCAAAACAAGTAAATCCTGGCCAATGTTTGCTTTTTAATGCCTTACTAGGCTTGCATTAAATAAAGAAATGACTTGAATACCTTGTTCCAAATTTATTGAATATTAAAAATGAACTGAACGCAGAGCAGGGGAGCAAAGAGAAGGCAAGTATATATGAAAGTTGGTATTGTTCTGGGAAGTCATTATAATTCATATGACTCCCTGTAATTGGGCTATATGGATATGTTATTTAGGTGATTCAGTTTTCCTCATGAGGCAAAAGGTGTCAAGTAGGGAAGAGTTACAGATAGTCCATGTCAAATCTGTTGAAAAATATAAAAATTCTTTAAATTGTATTCTAGAACTGTTGGTAACATGCAGGTATGTTTTAGATATGTACTTTTTTCTATACATTGTGTATGATACTAATGTAAAGAAAGATGCCAAAAAGGCCTAAATCCCAAATTCCTGTTTTCTCACATGCTGTTGAATCTATTGATGAATACACGAGGAAAATGAGCCCGGTGATGTGGGTAAATATCAAATACCTGAGAAGAAGAGTCTAAGGTGGAGATTCAACAACATAAGTAGTATTGTCTGAATGGAAGATGGTTAACATTGGAGTTAGAAAACATTAGAATAGAAATGAATAATCTGCTACTGTTTTAAGAAAAGCATTACACAAATTTCATTACACAAATCAGGGGCACTTTGAATGATTGCTAGCTAATGCAATGAACTCCAAATCCAGTGGGTTATATGCAACTTCAGTATGTGTTGTGTAAGAAACCTTCCAAAGTGTACTCATGGGTGATCAGATTTACTAACTACAGTCCATGCTCCCGACCTCAGGACAGCTTTGCCAATTTGATTATGCCCTTCAATAATATGTGATACTGATACTAATTGCCTATACGACCAAAAACAAACTCTCCATTGTACGAATTTATACATATGTCCAATTATTTTCTAGGGTCCTGCAGCTTTTCAGTAGGAAATGAGGGAGGTGAGAGGTATTTAAATATATTAAGCTATTTAGATGATTTAGCAATTTTCAGGAAATTTGTGGAAGACTCATTCCCTAACAAAGATGTCTCAAATTGTCTAAAGATGGATTTAGCTCAAACTGTGTAAAATATTTTGAGAAGATCTCACACTGTTTCAGCACAATTTGATAACCAAGCCTAACAAAACAATTTTTTGTTATGACACATTGACTTGGTCCCACTGATTAAATGTAATTAGTTTTTTTTTTTATTGGTAATTAAAAGAGGTTTGGAAGGAGCATTTTTATATTCTTAAGTCACTCACTTACTGAAATCAGCTACTAGGTAAACGCTGCTGGATTCCTCAAGGTCAAAGAGGAAACAATAAAACCAGAGTACAGCACCCAAGAAATTTAAACTTCTGAGTAAAAAGGTGAATGACCTTTTCCTTCCTTTCTTCATTACAGGTGGAATAATAAAACACTGAAGCTCCCTAAGAAGCTTCAGACTTCACTTATCTTTCTTCTTGTTTTCCAAATCATACCTGGCCACATGCATTGCCATGAAAGGGTAAAGGCAAACAGCTTAATTGCCTGAGCAAACATTATACAGGCAGTCCTCACTTTGTAGAGTAATGCAGGAACATAAACATGACGGTGCAAACTAAAACCATGGAATATGATCAATATTCAAATGGGGAAAATTATCATTGGTCTGTGACCTTTAAAATTTTTCATCAAAACAATAAAAACTCTCATTTTTATTCATAAATGTGCAGAGAAATGCAAATATGGTAAAACAAATATTTATTTAGTATACTGTAATAAAACAGACATATTGAAAATTAAAATGCTTTATTTCTGTTTATACACCTTATAAGAGTAGTTTGAACAGTGCGTGCCTTCTCATCTAACTTACCATAATAGTGAGGCTCTTTTATTTACCTTGGCTTGCTCTCATACTCATTTTAAGTTTGGATCCGCTGCCAACATTTTATTCTTCACACTTTTCATGTTATGATATATCTTAGAGTTCTTTCATGTGAAGATTTTTTTTTGCTGGCCTCCTTTCCTCTGGGACATCTTCATCTTTTTTGTTGCAACCATTATCCTCATTTGTGCCAGTTCATTCACCTTCAATAAGTTCCTTCAGATCAAGAGGCACTCAAATGGTGGCAATGTCAACATTCCTATGGTCAGCTTTTTCTTCTATATTTACATTAATAATTTGACCCTAATTTCACTTCCAGCATTATCATTTTTAGTTACTTTGCTGCACTTTCATCATCCTTGGCCAATTTCCTCTTTCTTTTTTCCATTTATTATATGATAGAACATGGTTTTACCATGGGAGACTTTGTTCTCTTTGTATAAACTTAATAATAGATGTGTAGTGATCAATCACTGATAGACATTTCAATAAGGTGATGTATCTGATCACAGAGCTTGATGCACTTCTGTTATTTATGTAGTGACTTGTGAATTGAAGAGGTAGGAGGAAAGTGTATATTTTAGGCAATAACTTGGTTAATATTCCATAGAAACTGAAATTTAAACTGTTGTCAGAGGATTGTGGTAACCAAAATTTGTGCATATTGTACTGGGCAAAGTGAGGATTGCCCGTATACTCCTTGTTTTCTTGGTCTCTTGTGTTCCCTCTGACATGCCTGGCACGTGTATAGTCTTCTGTATGAATCAGTTTAGGGCTTTCCCATGAATATAGTTTGAGAAAGCCTCAATTTGCTTTGATCTAAGCCCTTTGGATCTAACACAATAAGAAGTAAAAGGGCATAGAAAGTTGAGAACATATATTTACCTGAATAATAAAAGGAAGCAGATTTATTATATTGAAAAAACAAATATATCTACAGGAACAAATAACTTTGTCCATGATTGGCTTGATCTTCCATTACTTTATATTTTAACATTTCTTATTTGGAATTTCAAATATTGAAATTGAAGTTTAAAGTTTCATTTAGAAGATATAAATATAAAACAACTTCTCATCAGACTAAGATCCATAAGATCACTGATTGTTCACCATTGTATCCTTGGTGGTTAAAAGAGTGTTGGACAGGGAACAACCAACATGATGGGGCAGAGTAAGGCACTCCTAGAATCAGCTCCTGCTACAAGGCAGTTAGTAATCACTCAGAGCTGTCTAAAGCACCTGTTTGGGGGCTCCAGAAGACCAGAAGTGCATCCTGCAACATCCTCGAAAGAAAGGAAGGAGGAGACTGCCCATCTGCAGAGAAGATTCATAAGTAGAGCAATCCATGCCAGGAGGCCAGTGCCCATCCTCCACTGGAGGCACAAGCCACCTTGGGAGTTTTCTGCAGCTGGAATTGGAAACTCCACTTTCCAAAATTG
>JAQZBX010103809.1:0-11026 GCA_029593785.1 Cabassous unicinctus | reverse complement strand
CCCAGGAATGGCTTAAGATTAAGAATATGTTTATTTCTGGGGCACATAATTCAACCTACCTACAAATAGGAATCTACCAAACGCTCTCCTCAAAACAGACTATATGGAAGCAGAAGTTGAAAGAAACAAGAGCTTTGGTTCTTTGCTCAGTCTCCCGTGACATTTTATTTCTTTCAAAGATTATACTTTGGTTTAGATCAGTCAGGAAATACTTTTTCAAAAATATTTTTTACTCTTCTATATCTTGATAAGGCAAAATGAGTATTTTATCATTTGGATAATGGAGAACTTTTATCTTTAGTTTTACTGGTATTCATTTTGAAACACACTTAACACAGATGAGCATTTTCCTCCAGTTAGATATATGTGTTCTAATACAAACAATTTAAAACTTATCTAAGAGCTTTTAACAACTGGGCTATACATGGAGACAGCTGTGGTGTTAATCACTATTCCGCACTCACAGCCAGCTGGGACTTGACAGAACCCTGGATCACAGAAACGCATATGTGAATAACATGGGAAAAGAGTCTATAAATAGGAAGAACATCAATTATAGGCCAAAACACACAGATGCCATGTGACCTCACAGACAGGAGTAGGAAAACGTCAGGATTTCTGTCAAGCTGTATGAACCCTGTGCATGAACTCAGTACTAAAGAAACCTTGATCTCCTGAGTGGATGTCGGCAACTAGCTTACAGCTCGTCTCTTAACTTGTTCCTTCCCAGCTTTCCAGAAAGGGAAAGCCAGGCCTGGGAATGCTGATTGCTTGATAGTGAGGTCCCCGGGCTCTGCTCTCTGTACTCTCCTAAAAGCCAACACACAGGAGTGGGATGGGCTGGTTCTAGTTTGCAAGCCTGGTGCCTGGGATCAGAGATGCAGAAAGAAGTCTGGGGGATCTGGAGAGCTCTCATAAGTAACCAGCTTGACCTAAGCAGGAAGTTTTTCCCTTCTGGGAAATCCCAAGGCTGGTGCCTGTGGCTGTTTAAAGTTCTCCCAACAAACTTATGCTCCAACCCCACTGATGTTCTCATCATTTCCAAACATGCTTCATTTGATACGTCTTTGTTTTGGCACATACTATTCCTTCTATCAGAACTTCCCTCTTCTTTGTCTGGTAACCTCCTCCTCATCCTTTCAAACTTACCTTTTCTGGGAAGCCTCCCTAGCTCCCGCAGGCAAACTTAGTCATCCCCACCTCCATTCTCCTAAAGCTATCTCCACCAGAGCCCTTAAACTGTGCATTCTCCCTTGCCAGACTGTGTGCACTTCAAATTCAAGGATTATATCTTACATTTCAAATCTCCATCACTTAGCATGTCTGGCATATAGTAAGTACTTAATAAATGTTTGTTGAATTTCACTGGATTAAGATCCTGATAAGCCGTCTGAGAGTATAAATGTGAGTAAGCCAGCTGCCTGGCCCAGCAAGGAGAAACAAGGACGTGTATGTGTGTGTATGTGTGTGTGTATGCACGCACACTATTAAGAAAGAGACCTGAACAGTAGCCAAGACAAAAGGACTGACTCTCTCTAATGAGAATATTCCAGACACCAAGGGGAGAGTGATTCGTTCAAATGATTGGTGGTGGGTAAGCACCTACTTTGCCTGAGGTTGAGGTTTGCCTTGTACATCAGTTCTGCAAACTCTGTTATCTTGTTACCTTGACCTTGATCTTCAGATCTAAGCAGTGTTGACAGCGCCCCTTTAAGCACACAGTTAGATGGTAATTGGACCCGGCAAATGGGAGCCTGAATGCTAACCCAGACTCTCACTCTTCTCAGTACTGCACAGTAATGGGGAGACCTGACCTGAGGAGCCTTTCACAGGATGTCAAAAGGTACATGGACTGTGGCTCTACAAACTGCAGCTTGCAATTCATGGCTGCTTTTGTTCCACGAACAAATGTGCCATCGAAAGTGCTGTGCCAGCGTTTGCTGTCGTTGCTCTGTGGTTAGTGCCACACAACACCGGAGCTCATGAATGAGGCTGGAGAGGGGAAGGTGATCAGGTAAGTGTTCTGGGCCAGGAGTGAAATTACTACCTGCCTTAGCTTCCTAGGTTGCCATAACAAGGAGCCACAAATTGGGTCGCTTAAAACAGCAGAAGCTTCTTGTCTCACAGCTCTGGAGGCTGGAATTCTAAAATCGACATGTTGGAAGGGCCCTGCTCCCTCTGAAATCTGTGGGGAAGAATCTGTTCGGTGCCTGCCTCCAGGGTTCTGGCGGTGGCTTGCCTCTGCCTAGACGTCATAGGGCTTTCTCCTTTCTCAAAAGGACACTAGTCAGATTGGGCTAGGGCCCAACCTAATCCAGCGGCCTCGACATAACTAATAATATCTTCAAAGATCTTGTCTCCAAATAAGGACACAGTCACAGGACTGGGAGTTAGAACTTGAACATGTCTGTCTCAGGACCACATTTCCACCCCTACCACCACCCTTACCAGCCAGAATCATGTACAGCTGAAGAGCATCTGCTCCCCAGTGCTGAACTGAAAGCTAGGCTGGTCACAGCTGCTTAATCATTAGAGGAATTCTATCCCTGAACTCAGGTTCCATTTCAAAATAGCAAGAAAAAAAAGTACTGTAAAGCTGCTCAGAGTGGATTTCTCATGGAAAGAGCAATAATACTGGAGTAATTTTCTTAAGTCATGTTAAAGGTATAAGTTTGGGTTTATAAGGCTGACACCCCACAATTGTTCTTCCCCTTCCTTAGGTGACTATTTCTCCAAGTGAGGTCCTAAACCACCAATGCTGGACTCACATGGGGCTTTTATCCAAAATATAAATTCATGTGCCCAACTTCCATGCTGACAATCAAAATCCCTGGGTAGATCTAGGAATCTGAGTTTTAATTCTTGCCTTGGGTAATTCTAATCCACACTGACATGTGAGAATCACCAATTAAGTAACTGCCTGAAATTTAGGAGAGGCACCACCAGGTACATAATTCTGCCTGGACTGCCTCATGAGCCAACCAGCCTCCCCGTGGGTGTGGTTCTCTGAGACTCTGAGAGATTAAGACAGTCACCAAATCCATTGCCTACATGGTCGGTTCCATGAACCCAGCAACTGATTCATAGTCTGGGGCTCTGCCTACAACTCCATTTCATCTCTCTTCTCTATCCCTCGGTTCTTTGAAGTCACAGTTTGACATCATTTCTAATTCTTAAAATCATGCCTAAAAGTTTTTAAATCCTGCTATTTCTCAGTGTTGGTGGTGGTATGGTTAGTAGAAAGGAAGTCTCACACCCAGCTGCTGGGAGTATAAACTGGTAGATTAATCCACATGGCATTTTGGCAATCTGTAGTGAGGACTGAATACTGTAAATACTATGTCCAGAAATGAGCCCAAGGGAAAAAGGAGAGATTCTGTCAAAGATTTATATCTAAGAATATACATCAGAGCCTTATTAATAATAGTGATAAATGATCAACAGATAGGGAACTTGTGAAATTCATAAAATGAAAATATCAGGAGGGCAGAATTAAAATTCTGTTGTCACAAAATACCTAAGTGGAAAAAAACATTTTAATAAGTTAAAAAGAAAAGGTGGGAGTGGATGTGGCGCAAGCTGTTGAGTGCCCACCTCCCACGTGGGAGGTCTCAGGTTCGGTTCCCGGTGCCTCCTGAAAAAAACAAAAGCAAAAACAATAAGCAAAACAAACTAAAAAACCAATTCAGTGAAGCTGATGTGGCTCAATGCTTGTATTAGAGTTCTCTGGAGAAACAGATTCAACAGGAGATATCTGTCAATAGTATGAGATTTTATAAAATTCTCTCATGTGACCATGGGGATGTACAAGTCCAGGTTCCGCAGGCAGGCTGCAAACCAGGGGCTCCGATGAAAATCCAATGAAGGTACTTGATGAGTTTCTGGGAGATGCTGGCTTTCCAAAGATGAGCTGGGAAATTCTCTCTGAATGTTGAAATCACTTCCCCTTTTAAGGCATTCAAATGATTGGATAAAACGTCACTCATTGCTGACAGCCATCTCCCTGGTTGATCGTAGATGTAATCAGCCATTTATGCAGTAAATTCACTGATGACTAAAGTCCATAAATGTTCTTGTATTACAATTAGCCCAGTGCTTTCTTGACCAAACAATTGGGCACAATTACCTGGCTGAGTTGACA
Organism: Cabassous unicinctus; assembly: GCA_029593785.1. Taxonomy (NCBI): domain Eukaryota; kingdom Metazoa; phylum Chordata; class Mammalia; order Cingulata; family Chlamyphoridae; genus Cabassous; species Cabassous unicinctus. Next base: position 6,885 of record JAQZBX010103809.1, on the reverse strand, counting down.
CATAAGCCTAACCATCACAGTGGTTGAGCGCTGGCTTCCCACATACAAGGTCCAGGGTTCAATCCCCGGGCCCCGGTACCTCAAAAAAAAAAAAAAAAGGTAACATGAAAATCTCTCTATATGTAATTCCAAATACCTAGGTGTGAAATATGACTATCATTAGGTCAGAGGTTTCCACAGAGGGAGAAAAGGGCAAGAACCCTGGGGAAGCTATCACCCAAATTTTAGTAGATGCATTAACGCAATTCCTTCAGCTTCAGTGGAGCTGAGATCAGCCATCTTGAGTGAATGAAATTTGAATTTGGGATGGTGGTGAGAGTAGTCAATTAAAACCCAAAACACTTACAGCAGTGGCTCTCAAACCTCAACCCTGGGGAGTTGGTTAAATGCAGATTCCTTGGCCCCAACTCTCAAAATTTCTATCCAAGAGGTCTGGGATGGGACTTAATAACCTACTTTTCAACAAGCCCCTGAGGTAATTTTGCTGTAGGCTATTACCTAGGGAACTACAACCTAAAAGAGAACCCAGGGGAGACCTAGGGAAAGAACCCTGAAAAACAAGCTTGAATGGCAAAGAAATAGGTGCAAAATTAAAACAATTTCTTTCTTTTCCATGTAAACCTTTGCTAGGACTATGAGAACAGAACTGTTAGTCTGAAAGCCTTTTGTAGGCTAAACTTGAGGACATGACTATTATTTTAAACATGATTTCCAAGTGAAAATGTGTTCAATTTTAAACAATTAATTTCCATCTGAGCTGCTTTGCAATTCTACTTGTTCTTAAACTGGCAACTATCAGCTATGAACACCATGCCATAAGGCTTCCAACTGAAATTTGGAAAAAAACACCCAGCCCTAATGTAACTGGCTCTATTTGGATGCTCTTCAGTTTTCATATTGACTTTAGCTCATATATTAAAATGGAAAGAAAAATGATAAAACTATTGTTTGAGTAAAGAGAGAGAACAGGTGTCAGCTGTTATATATAAGATTACATTCAATTTCAAGCCAAAAAGCTGCAAGTCAGATTTGAGCCTCTACTTTTTGTAAAGCGCTTGGGAGTAGAGCCTTTTTTGGAGAGGGTTGGTGTGAAGAATAAGGGTTGTAGCTCAGGACTTACGGTCAGCTTCTTAAGACTGAGTTTCAATTGGAATGGTATTGTCAAATTTTTAAAATTTCAAATTCAAGAGGTTTAAGAATAAATTATTAAACAATTCTCTTTTGACAGTTATGGAGTAGAAAATAACAACCACTAGTACTGAATATGTACACAAGCAGATGTGTTATTTTACATCTAAAACTTGATATGTTGTTGAAAAGAAATCCCTCGAGAACATAGGCAGTGCCTAATAAAAGAAAACAGACCGATATGTCAAGCCGTCAATATTATTGCAAGTAACTATGAATCTTATTCTTCAAAAAGTGAACCTTAGTGATTACCATAGATGGACCATAGGGCATTTTTAGGGCATTAGAATTGTTCAGCATGATCTTGCAATAACAGATACAGGCTACTTCAAATTCTGTCAAAACCTATAAAAGTGTAAGGTCCAAATGTAAACCATAATGTAAACCATTGACCATAGTTAGTAGCAATGCTTCAATATTTCTACATCAATTGTAACAAATGTACCATCTGCATGTAAAATGTTATTAATAAGAGAGAGGGGGAAAGGGGGAGAGCATTGGGTATGTGGGAATCACTTGTATTCTTTATGTGACTTTTCTGTATCCTAAAGCTTCTTTGATGATAAAATGAAAAAAAATAAGACACTGGGGGAATATATGGAAGAAAATGTCACTGTACATATAAGACAACAGATCTTACAGTGACAAAAGACACAATGTCCAAAATTTTTAAATTTTTTTATTATTTCAAATTTTTAAATTTTATTAGTTATTTTTAAAATTATTATTTCATTTTCTTATTAATTTTATTTGGTTATTTTGTTGGCTTCATTTTTGGAGAGGTTTTGGATCATAGAAGGGTCACAGCAGTGGAGGGGGAGGATCACTGGTGCGGGGTGTCAGTGATTCGTGGACACATAGGAAGGGGTTCACCTGAGGTATGCCTCTAAAACATATGAATATGTTCAAGTGTTCATGGGACATTGTCTCGGTGGGTGGAGATCCACACAATAACCAAAAGAATATTGAATTCCCATCCTGGGGAGTTCTGCTACATTCTCTAATAGGACAGCAAGAATCCCCTGAGTACAAGGGCAATGTCTAATGAAGGAAGACAGACTATTATACCAGGCCCTTGACATTGGTGATTGTAATTTTGAACCTTTTCTTGTGAAAGTAAAACTAGCCTAGTATTATATATTGTCTAAGAGTTACCTCCTGAAAGCCTCCTTGTTGCTCAAATGTGGCCTCTCTCTAAGCCAAACTCACTACTTTTCCCCCAGCATGGGATATGACTCCTGGGGATGAGCCTCCTTGGCACTGAGGGATTATTACCAAGCACAAACTAGCAATGCATCTGGAAAAAGACCTTGACCAAAAGGGGGAAATGGTAAGTGCAAGTGAGTTTTTATGGCTAAGAGATTTCAAAGTGAGTCAGGAGGTCATACCAGAGGTTACTCTTATGCAAGTCTCAGCAGGATCTCATTGATTGCCACAGCAAACAATACCTTAAGCAGGGGTGCTCCTGAGGGCTCTAGAGATATCCAGAAACTATAAGCAGGACAGACAGCTCAGGAAGTCAGCACCCTGTCAGTGGGCCTTACTTTGGAATTTATGCTCCCCAGTGTAACAGAATTAGATTCATTTATAGGTTCTCTACACATGGCTCTTCTGTCCCTTTTATATGAACCCATAATTAGCACTATACTTGATAAATATATGTCCCAGAGACTTAAATCTTTGGTCTATCCATGTGCCAGTTGAGCCCTGAATTTCAGCAGAGTTGCAACATCTACTCTCCAGTTCATTGGAATCACCCAGGACAACAAACAAGGAGATGATGACAGACAACGCCCATCCCAAGGAACAGAGAGTGTCTGCAACTGCAAGCAAGATAGGTCCATCCATCTGCACCATGGGCTCTAAGTCCCCTCTCACTTAGAAGCAGAGTGTGCATGACCATCCCCAAATCCTCAAGATCGGAGAATGAACAATGGACTAGAGAAGACTTATTATTATTCTACTATACGCTTATTGTTATTCTAGCAATGGAAGAACTCTTTTTTTTTTTTTTTTTAAAGATTTATTTTTATTTTATTTATCCCCCCACTTGCTGCTTGTGCTGCTGTGTCCATTCGCTGCGTGTCTTCTCTGTGTCTGCTTATCTCCCCCTTGCTGTGAGGTCTTGCCACATCAGCCCACGGTGCCGCGCGAGCCGGCCTGCCCTCACAAGGAGGCGCCGGGAAGCGAACCCGGGGCCTCTCATATGGTAAACGGGTGCTCTATCCATTGCGTCACACCTGCTTCCTGCCGTGAGGTTGCTGCATCAGCCCACCGCACCGCTCAGGCCGGCGTGCCCTCACAAGGAGGCCTCGGGACGCGAACCCGGGCCTCCCATATGGTAAACGGGGGCTCTATCCACTGAGCCACACCCGCTTCCCTGGAAGAACTCTTATCATTGATGTAAAGGCAGTGGCCACCAGAGGTTCTGAGGGGTAGGAGAGGGAAGAATAGATATAATATGAGGGCATTTTCAGGACATTGGATTTGTCCTGCATGACATTACAGTGACAGATACAGGCCATTGTATATTATGTCGTAACTTACAAAATTGTGTGGGGAAAAAGTGTAAATTATAATGTAAATTGTAGTCCATGGCTAGTAGCAATGCTTCAATATGGGTTCATCAATTGGAATAAATGCACCACACAAATGAAGGATGTTGTTAATGTTGGAAAGTGTAGGAGGGGGCGGGAGTGGGGCATATGGGAATCCTTTATATTTTTTATGTAACATTTATGTAATCTAAAACTTCTTTTTAAAAAATTATTAAAAAAAAAAAGAAAATTAAGATGCGATTTGGTGCCAGGTTTAGAAAAGTAGTTAACAAGAGGTGAGTTGTGTGGCACTTATTTTCAGTTTGTCTTGATTAGGGACAAATAGTCTTCAGAATAAAGGGGCTTCTTTGGTGCCACTGTCATATCAGATTTTATAATTGGTTTACAAAATAAGTGGGCATAAAAGCCAAAATTAAAGTCTCCAGGAGCTGGGTGAAATGGTGACAATTTGAGCCACCCAGAATGGAGGATACAAGGAATAGATTAGTAATATTTAAAGCTTTTCTCTTTTTTTTGCATTTTTTTCCTCTTTATTTTTAAAGAGGCTTTAGATTACATAAATATTACATTGAAAATATAGGGGATTCACATATACCCCACCCCTTCCCATTCCCACACTTTCCCCCATTAACAACATCTTATACTAGGGTGGTACATTTGCTACAATTGATAAACACATATTGAAGCATTGCTACTAACCATGGACTATAGTTTACATTATGGTTTACATTTTGCACTGCACAATTTTACAGGTTTTAACAAAATGTATAATGCCTTGTATCCATCATTGTAATATCATGCAGAACAATTCCAATGTCCCCAAAATGCCCCATGTTACACATATTCTTTCCTCTCCCTCCCCAGAACCTCTGATGACAACTGTCTTTATATCAGTGTTACAAGTTCTTTGGTTCATAGTTGCATTCCCCACTTATATTTGTTCATTCCTCAGTTTTGAGGATTTTAGGATGGTGTTGCCCACTCTGCTTCCAATTGAGAAGGGGCTTAGATCCCATGGGGCAGATGGATGGAGCTGTCTTCCTTACAGTTGTAGATACTCTTTGTTTTTTGAGATGGATGTTGTCCATCATCATGCTTTGTGACTCCAATGAACTACAGAGCAGGTGTTGGCTGCAACTCTGCTGAGATTCTGGGCTCAACCAGCATATGAACAGCCTAAAGATTTAAGACTCTTGGACATATATTTAATGGGTAATAGTGCTAATTATAGGTTCAAATAAAAGCAGCGGAAGAACCATGTGTGGGAAAATTATAAATGAATCTAACTCTGATACATTGGGGAGATAGGTTATCATATATTCCAAGGTAAGGCCCATCAATGGGCTGCTGATTTCCTGGGGTTGTCTGCCCTGCCTATAGTGTCTAGATGTCTCTAGAGCCCTCAGGAGCACCCCTGCTTGAGGCACAATTTACTGTGGCAGTCAGTGAGATCCTCCTAGGATGTGCATAATCGTAACCTCTTGAATGACCAACTGACTCACTTTAAAATCTCTTAGCCATAAAAACTCATTTGTATTTAATATTCCCCTCTTTTGTTCCAGGTCTTTTTCCTGGACCAAGTGCATCGCTGGTTGGCACTTGGTAATAATCCCTCGGTGCCAGATAGGCCCATCCCCAGGAGTCATGTCCCACACTGGTGGGCAGAAGGTGGTGAGTTTATACACTGAGTTTGGCTTAGAGAGATGCCACATTTGAGCAACAGGGAGGCTTTCAGGAGGCAACTCTTAGGCAATGTATATTACTAGGCTGTTTCAATTTCACAAGAATGAGGTTCATAAGTACAAGCACTGATATCAAGGGCCTGGCATATTGGTCTGCCTTCCTTCCCTAGGCACTGCCCATTACTCTAGAGATTCTTGACACTCTATTAGAGAATGTAGCAGGACTCCCCAGGTTGGGAATTCAATATTCTATTGGTTATTGTGTAGGTCTTCACCTACCGAGACAACACCCCATGACCACATGAACACCTTCATATTCAATAAAGGCATGCTCTAGGTGCCTGCCTTCCCACACATCCCCCCACCACCAACCCCCAGCACCAGTGATCCTCCCCTGCCACAGTTGCAACCCTTCTGCAAAATAAAACCTTTCCCAAAACAAAGCCAAAAATAATAATTAAAAATTTTTTTAAAAACAATTTTTTTGCACTGTGCCTTTTATCACTGTAAGATCTGTTATCTTTTATGTATATTGACAATTTCTTCTGTATATTCCCCCAGTGTATTATTTTCTTTTCACTTTATTTTCCAAGAAGCTTTAAGTTACAGAAAAGTCACATAGAAAATATAGGGGATTCCCATATACCCACTATCAGTAACATCTTATGTGAATATGGTACATTTGTTACAAATGATGAGCAAATATCGAAGCATTGCTACTAACCATGATCAATGGTTTACATTATGGTTTACATTTTGCACCATGCACTTTTGTAGGTTTTGACAAAATGTATAATGGCCTGTATCCATCATTGTAAGATCATGCAGAACAATTCCAATGCCCCAAAATGCTGTATGTTCCACCCATTCTTCCCTTCCCCTCCTCTGGAACCTATGGAAACCATTAAGTTTTAATTTTTGAAGAATAAGATTCATAGTTACATGCATTAATATTGATGGCTTAACATACTGGGCTGTTTTCTTTTATTTGGCTGAACTCCCCAGGATGGGATTTTAATTTCTTGTTTATTGTGTGTGTTTCCACCCACTGAGATAACACCCTGTGACAAGATGAACACATTCATATTCCATAGAAGCCTGCCCCAGGTACACCCTTTCCCACATGTTCCTCCACCACCAACGCCCTGCACCAGTGACGTCCCTGCCATTTTGTCAAAAGAACATTCCCACCATTGTAGTTTCAACCATAGACCTACAAATCCCCAGAGTTCACATGCTCCTTCCTCCAGCCCTCCCCCCAGTTCCCTGGATAGTCCAAACCAACACTGCTCACCCTCACATTCCAGCACCATCGACCCCACTTGCATCCCTGCACCACCATCACCCCCATCCACTGCCAAAACACTCCCTTCCACTTTAGCGTGGATTTTGCCATATTGAGCATTGGTTGACCACATTCTACTCCCTTTCTGTCTCCTGATAACCTATCTTCCAGA
>JAQZBX010103808.1:0-11018 GCA_029593785.1 Cabassous unicinctus | reverse complement strand
AAACAATTTATTGAAGTATATCATTCATACATGAACATACATAAACTATAAGTGTTCAGTAAACAACGTGATCTTACAAAACAAACACGCATAACATCATACAGGGCTCCCACACATCACCCCTGGACAAACATCCTGCATGGTTGTGAAATATTTGTTACGAATCATGAAAGAGCATCATCAAAGTATTACTACTAACTATAGTCTGTATCTTCCTCCCCCATACATTTTTTTAAGGATTTATTTATTTACTTTTATCCATTTTTACCATCACCCCACCCCCGTTTTTGCTGTTTCTGTGTCCATTCGCCGGGCAACTCTGTGTCCATTTCCTGCCCTCTCTTCTAATCCTTCTCCTCCTGTCTTCACTGGGATTTGATCCATGAACATATACTGGGAGTGTTGTGTCCCTTTTAGTTATTGTATAGGGACACAGACACTACTTAGCTTTGTCTCTTGAAGAGGTATTTCAGGCCATCTAATGACTGGCACTCTTACATCTTGTCAGGTGCTTTTGGTGAGCTGGCACTTCCTTGGGCAGCTGGCTTCACTTGGAGTAAGTGCACCCAACTGGCAGTTCCTTTAACTTTAACAGATCACTCTTGCAATCATTGCTTCACTTGTATGTCCTTCACACAGCCAGCATGCTGCAGCACCGTTGACCCTTTCACTGTCATCCAATTTGTAACAGGCAAACCCCAAATTTGATTTACTAGTTCCTAGGCACGGAGCAGATTAACAAAGTTAAAGCAAGCACAGATTAGAACAGATTAGAATGCTCTTAGTTTAAGGTAAAGACTTGACTTTAGAATCACCTGGATGCAATGCTCCCAGTATTTGTCCATGGCAGAAACTTCGTGCAGGACCCTCCAGCTTCGTTCCTCCAGGAAAATCCCTGGGCAGCTGCTAGATACAGAGCTAAGGGGGTCTAGAGAAGCCCAGTGCCTAACAGTACACAAATTGGGGCTGCATCCCATTAGTTACTCCCACAAGGGGTAAAACCTTGCAAGCCTTTTTCACTGGAAGGATTGGAGTGGTCAAGGAAATAGGGAGCTTGGATAGTCAGGAACCTTTTAATCATAACTGATGGCACATGAGGAGGTTTCTTATTCTACAGAGGACAGGTTTCGTAATTAGAGTGCACTTCCTCATCCCTTTAAGGCAGGGGTTACCAACCATTTTTTTCCCCTTGGACCCCTTGTTAAGAATGCCGGCTTTAAGGAGACATGACCATGTGGTCCCTGGCTCAGATCCATTTGTCCTCTCCTCTCTTACACAGGTTTAACTGGAATTCAGAGTCCCATACAGAGCCCACTTTTCAGCCATATTGTGGCCACGTGGGGTGGCAGCAAAGATTAGATTAGGCAGGTTGTCCCAATGTAAGAGCTGTCCATTATCCTAGGGGAGGAAAACGCATTCGTCAGTCTGGATGGCGTCCCAGCGCTGTCCTGATGGAACGGGGTTGCTCGCCAAGTCAGCATCCTGGAATTGGGAGCCCTGCTTGCTGTCCAATGTTTTGGGGATTGGGAGCTTTGTCACTGGGTGTCCCCCAGAGCCCTAAAGGTCTTGGGGGTGCCTGGGTCTGGTTCCCAGACTGAAACACCCAAGCCAGGCTGACCCTAGAAAAGGGGCTGGTTAGGGACCTTTAAATGCTTTTGCCTACTTTGCAGCAGTTTGAGGAACTGTCTATGGGTGAGCTCACCCCATAAACAGCGGTGAGTTTCTCAGTTAAATCTGACATTAAAAGCCTATAAAAACCTAGAGACTAATTGTCCCGTGATTTGCTGCAAACACCCTCAGGGACTATCCACCCCCACTCCCACCCCCCAGACACCAGACAATCTCTGGACCTTTCCAGGGTGGAGAAGGCGCAAGGCCCAAGGGCACTGCTGAGGGTGGGGTTTAGGCCTCTCTCTAACAAATGTATTTTCAGTTTCTAAGGCATTCTAAAATATCTCACAGACCCAGAGTGAGGACAGCAGTAGGCAGAAGATCAAAGGCACTTTTAATTAAAAGGAGTTAACTGGCAATTGGGTGACAGCCATTCTGAACTTAGAAAGGATTTGGTAAACTCCCTGCAGACTTCTGCTCGACTTAGGCCATGTGCCCGGTCAGGTCTCAAAGGTGGTTTCACCCACCACCCAGAACTTCCTTGGATCTACACAGCATGGGGACTAGCCATGGGCAGACAGAGTTTACATCCTTTGGGAGCTTATCTAGTAACCCCCTAGCAATTAACCCCCTTTAAAATGGCAGAAACAAAAGAGAGCACAGACAGGCCTTAAAACTCACCAGGTACCAGCGGGGGTCCGCAAGCATCACTCACTTATATTTCTCCAGGCAATGGCTTGCCAAATGAAGACAGAGAAGCACTGGATTCCTCTAGGTTCTTGGCTATGATGCATAAAAGGATTTATGAACACGCTAAAGATAGAGAAGCGTTGGATTCCTCTAGGTTCTTGGCTATGATGCACAAAAGGTATGAACATGCCAGATTAGTTAGGCCAGTAAAAAGAATTTATTTGGGAAATGGGGGATAGAACAGAGCTTGCTGAGAAATGGGAGAGAAAGATGGGAATACACAGCAAGACTTGGTGCAGGCCCCTCTATGCAGAGAGAGCTCAAGTTTAAACTCATGAGCATGCTGAAAAACATGTCCTTTCCTTTGCTTCTCTCCAAGGTTGCATGGAAGTTTCCAGATGTTTAAGAACACTGCATGTTTGGGGAGGAAGGCGGTTGGTCTGGCTGTCATTCTGCACCTGCCTACACTGACATCTGCTGTGATGCATGATCCTGTCCAGTTCTCAATTGTTATTAGCTGCTAAGATGCCCATGTCCCATCTGGCCCTTGGTCAGAACCTCTTGTGACACTTTGTACCGTTGGTCAGCTGGTTTTCTGTTTTACCTAACTTTCGCAGACCTCTGATACAATGAAGAACATGATAGAAAACCAGTCTCTGCCCTCCTGGAGCTTACATATGGGGTGGGGGTGAGCACAGATTGACTAACAAATAAGTAAACAAAATTTCTAGATTATAATTGGTGTTGTTATTGGATTTAGTCTAGGTTCTTGACTTATGCTGCTGAAATGAATTTCAGAGCATGTCAGGTGAGTTAGGCCAGCAATTTATTAAGGTAGGGAGGGAAGAGAAATGGTAGAAAATAACCGATCACGGGTCCCCGGTAGAGGGTAAGGGGCTGAAAAGTGATAAAGGGGGCTGATTTATAGACTACAATTTCCCATTATAGATTATAAATGCCCAGGTTTTACTTTTGTGTTGATCCATGCAGGGTGGACACTGCAAGAGCAGCAGGGGTGAGAGCAACAGGGTGGGAGTCGCCTGGAACAGGAGCAGGATAGCGATTTGAGCTTTGTGCCTGCTTTTTAAACTGCTAATTATTCCACTCCTTTGCTAATGGCATGGGAGGAGTCCCAGGTGTTTGCTATTTTGATTGATTACCCCACCCATCAATCCCTCAGGAGGGCCCAATTATAATACCTCTGAAGAATATTAGGGGCTTCTCCTGGCTTCCGGGAGAAATCTCGTGTCTTCCAGCAGCCATCTTGGGGTATTGATGTCCACATGGTTCCAGATCCATCTATTGATTCCCTCTCTTACTAGCCTGCTTCAGTGCTATGTTGAAAGTAAATGTTTTCAGAGGCTAGAAGGTGTGCTTCCTCCTGAGGTTGGTATATTCTGGCTGGTGGCACTCTTTGAGGTTCCTTGGCTATTCCATCACATGGCAACGCACATGGCAGTGTCTTCTCTTTATTTGGGGTTCCATTGACTTCCAACTTCTTGCTTCTCCCTTGGCTTCTTTTTCTGTGTCCAATTTTCCTTTGCTTATAAGGACTTCAGCCATATTGGATTAAGGCCCACCCTCATTCAGTTTGGGCTCACCTTAATTAAAAACATCTTCAAAAGTCCTATTTACAAATGGGTTCACATCCAGAGGACCAGGGTTTGGGACCTGAGACTGACTTTTGTGGGGGACATGATTGAATCCCCAACAGCAGGAAACATAGAAATCATATAGATCAATCCCCTCGTTCTGTAAATGAAGGCTTAGGTAACTTGTTCAAGATCATCTACTACTTAAGAGAGAGGTGAGATATAACCCAATCCCTTCTTCTTAGTCCCATAATCAACTAGAATTTTCAAAAGAGATTTCTGACAATGCTCACCCACTCCATTTCTCACTTCTTTAACTCCTCATACTTACTCATTCTGAAAGAGAAGGGAAAAGCGAGTCAGTGAGGGATAGTATATGATAAGGAAAGAGCTTTGGATTCACAGTCTTGATTTTTCATCCTGATTTTACTACTTATTTGTATTTCTGAGCTTTAGCTTCTCCATCAGCAACGTGGGCATAAATTATTATTAAATAATTAAACTGTCTCATAAGATTATTATGAGGATTAATAATAGCTGATAAAAGTGCCACATAGTAGGTGCTCAAAAAGTTGTAGTTATTATGAAATGGTAACTCCCCACCAAAACAAAGATATATTAAAGTAACCACCCATGTGCCATAAAAACCATTCAGTCTTTGAGGAATGCAGTTGACAGTACTGATGCTTTTATAATAAATTAGCACTTTAATGTTTAAATGAAAGTTACTCACACACCCACACACAGCTATTAAAAAAAAAAATCTTTCTTTAGTGAATGAACAATCCACAAACCTAAGTTAATTCTACAGGGATCAGTATTCTCTCCACCTCCCACCTTTTCATTTGGATGCTTGAACATCCATCAGATGTTTGCATGAGAGCTGGGAAGAGGCCTACATCTGCCATGAAAGTCAAGTATTGTTTCACAAATTAGGTAGCACTTCATCGGAGTCTAAAGAGATATATAGCTCAAAGTTGGTTATAGTATGGAGTGGGTTCCAAAGAAGAGCATTTTATGGAGGAAAAAAATAGCAAGTTCAAAACTTAGGAGACTCTCAACTTCAGGAGTGCTGGGGCATTAGTTTGTTTTTTTCTCTTCTGTATTCCCAGCGCCTTGACCAGTAGTGCCTGGCAAATAAGGTCTTGATAAGTAATTGTCGAATGAATACAGGAGCATCATAGGTCTAAGAAATACCACGGCCTGGGCTGGAAAAGTAGGAAAGAATGAAGAGGAAGCCACAGGAAGTGTAAGAGATTAGGGCTGATATGGTGAGCGATAGTATGAAGGACAATATGTCTAGGAATGCTTGGCACCAGCCCTGCCACTCCCCCTCCCCTCCAGGGAAGTACAAGGTTGCCCCACCGCGAGGGACAGAAGACTGGTAAGGGCACTCCCAGAGTAGGGTTCTCAGGTGACAGCTGGACTGAAGCTCGTGGTTTGAGCTCCGAACCTGAGCGGGGACTCCTACTCTCCTTCCACTCCATCCTTCCCTCACTCCCCGCGGGGCCCCACCGCCCGCGCAGAAGACCTGGACGGTATTCCGACCTTCCCCCACCCCACTCGACGAAGCCTCGTGCGCGCTCTGGCGCTCGGGCGCCGCCCTCCTACCTTCGGGGACGCCACGAGAGCGCACGCGCGCCTTTCCGAGCAGAGCGCGTACCCGCGAGCTTCCCGCATCCCCGTGCTCATCCGGGTCTCAAAGAGCCTCAGCCAATGGTATCTGCTCATGGCCCCCGGGGGCGGAGCTTAGCCTTTCCCTCACATGGGGCCTATGGTCGCCGCTGGCGCCTCCAGGGAACCGCGACCAGTCGGCGGAGGAAAGGGCGTGAGGCAGGGAGCCTAACGACAGGGCGAGGGTTGACAGTCTTGGGGTCGACGAAGCGTCGACCCCCAGAAGCAACCTAAGCAAGAGCAGGTTCCTTAGCCAGAGCCGATGTAGTAAACACACTTCAAAAACGTGAGGTGCCGGTGGTCACGTGGGGAGCGCACCCGCCAATGAGGAGCCGGGGGGCGGGGCCGAGGCCGCTGACGCGGCGGCGCCGGCGGAGTCACCCGGGCAGCCTCGGGACCGGTCGCCGAACGGCAACCGTCCAGCGGCCTCAACCCCCGCCTTCGTTCTCCGTGTTCACTCCTTTCTCCCGGGCCGAGAAGCAGCGTCGCTGACAATGGCTGGATCCTCTCTCCTTCCTCTCAGTGACCTGCCTCAGGCAGGCCGTTTTCTCCTCAGAGGCCGCCTCAGTGGGGCGAGGTTTCCGTGACTAACCTCCTGGGACTGCCCGTGCCGACTAGGGCCGTCGTGGCGTCTCGAGCTCCTGGAACTTGCTCACTGTCCGGGGGTCCTGGGCCCTCGAACTTACGCGTCTCGTCGAGGCGGTTGCGGCCAGCGCCGGATCCTAAAGGTTATCACATCCTGACTACGCTGACTTGGCAGCCTCCATTCGTCGCCCAGCTGCGCCTCCGGCGCCCTCTTCTTCTGTCCCCTCCTTGGAGTCATTTTTTCCTCTCTCCCCTCTGCCCCCCTTTCCTCGCTCCGTGGGTGCGGCGATTCTCCTGGAAGCGACGGTGTCGGTTATGAGCCCGACCTTCCTCTCCTGAATTTCTCTCTGGAGGAGCTCGGCGGTGAGCCGCTGCCCGCCTGGTCCCGGGATGGGGGTGAACGCCGTGCACTGGTTCCGAAAGGGGCTCCGGCTTCACGACAACCCCGCGCTGAAGGAATGCATTCAGGGCGCCGACACCATCCGCTGCGTCTACATCCTCGACCCCTGGTTCGCTGGCTCCTCCAATGTGGGGATCAACAGGTGGCGGTGAGTAAAACCCGTGGGAAATTAATTCGGTGTTTCATGAATCCGGACTTCATATGCGCTTAGCCGAAATCTGAGACTTTAGACCTGGGACCGCCTTGCTTCTAACGTTTAAGGATTGTAGGTGCTTAATGTACATATCAAATATAGTGGACTTAAAGACTGTTTCCCTGGCCAGAGAGTGCTGACAGCCTGGAGCACCTTGGCCTTCATCCGTGTCTCTCTGCGCTAATGGGAACCCTTTCCCCTGGGCTTAGGGAGAATTCTCAGCGGTGGAGTTAAACAGCCTTGCAGTATTTAGTGGCCTGTGGATTGATTTCCTTGGCCTCTTTGTGGCATTGGAAAGGATCATGGATTTTCATGTTTACGTTTGTGTGTGTGTAAGTAACTCATAGTATGGAGAAAAAGCATTCATTCAGTGCGGTCGTCTCCAAATACAGTTTTCTTCCACCTTCAGGTTACGATAGGAAAAGCAAGGGAAGGGAAGCAGCAGTATTTAGTTTCTCTTTACTCAGTCTTCCTCTCAACTCCTCCTTGTGGTTGACCAGAAAAAGCACACTTTTTCTTTCTAGGCATTAAATATAATCCTTCTAGGGATCAGAGAACTGGAAGAACTATAAGAGAAGCTTTATGATCTTTTCCTGAAATACCAGGCTAGTTGATTTTTAGGTTCCCTGGTGGAAATGAAATCATTCATCCAACAGATCGGTTATTGGTCACCTGCTATATGCCAGGCACTGCTTTAAATGCCAGGGATATAGCAGTGAAGGAAACAAAAATTCTTGTCTTCTTCGAATTTATGTCCCAGAAAATAACATATGTAATATTTTAGGTGATGGTGAGTGCTGTGGAGAAAAATAGAGCAGAGAAAAGGGATAAGGGTTGGGGGTTGCTATTTTAAACATGGTGATCTGGGGAAAATGCACTGAAAAGGTGACATTTGACCAAAGACTGGAAGGAGGTAATGGAATGTAGATATCTTGGGAAAGATCATTCCAGGCAGAGGGAACTGTAAGGGAAAGAGCCCTCAGGTGGAAATGTGCTTAACCTTTGGAAAGAACATCCGAGAAAGTCAGTATTGACTGGAGGGGGGAAAAGTAGGAGTAGGCGAGGGGAAAAGTAGGAAATGAAGTCAGAGATGGAATAGGGCCAAACGGAATACAGCTTTATAGGCAGTTGTCAAGATTTGTATTTTTACTGAGTTAAGTAGGAAAACGTGATCTGCTTTTTAAGTTTGAAAAGAATTTCTCTGGCTGTAGTTCTGTGAACAGACAGAACTGGGGCATGGAGGTGGAAAAGAAGTAGGAAAACCATTTAGGAAGCTATTGCATTCATCAGGGTTAGAGATGATAAGGGCTTGGACCATAGTGATAATGGTGAAAGTGGTGAGAAGAAGTCAGATACTGATTGTATTTTGAAGGCAGAACCCACAATATTTGTTGGCAAATTGGCTATGTGGTGTTAGAGAAAGAGGAGGAGTTAGGAATGATTTCAAGATTCTTGGCTTGAGGAACTAGGATAGAGTTGTACTTTGCTAAGAAAGTGAAGTCAGTCAAGTCATTAGGAGGGTGATTGGAGTTCTCTTTTTGACTTGGTTAAGTTTGAAATGTTTGTTACACATCCAAGTGGAGATAGCAAATAGGTATTCGAATATATCTGGAGTTCAGGACAGAGATCCAGGTAGGAGGTATAAATTAGAGAGTCATCAGTTTTATAGATAATATATAAAGCCATTTATTCATCCATCCATTTATCCAACAGATATTTGTCAAGCACCTTATATGCTAGGCAATGTTTTGGGTGTGGAAGATTAATCTTAAACAAAAATCCCTACCCTGTTGAAGCTACATTCTAGTGGAGCCATGAGACTGTATGAAAACAATAAGAAAGTGAGTATAGATAGAAGAGAGGAGGTCCAAGGACTGAGCCGTGGGTACTTTAATGTTTAGAAATTGTGCAAATGTGCTAGAACCAGCATAGGAGACTGAGAAGGAACAACTAGTAAGGTAAGAAAACCTGAGAGAGTATGGTGTCTTAGAAGCCAAGTAAAGAAAGTTTTTCAAGAAGGAGTACTTTACCTGTTTCACGTGTTGCTAATAGGTCAAGTAAAATGAGGGCTGAAAAGTAAAAAATTGAATTTAGCATTTTGAAGTCATTTGTGATCTTGTCTAGAGAGGTTTCAAGAAGTTTCAGAGGGGAGAGCCTTTTTGGACCAAAGAGCAGTAGGGATAAGAGGGGTTGGGGACAATTCACATGGACAACTCTTTCAAGGACTTTTGCTGTAAAGGGGATGAGAGAAATGGAGTGGTAACTGGAGGAGGATGTGAAGTTGAGAGGATTCTTTTTAAGAAGGGAGAAATTATAGTATGTTTGTGTGCTGAGGAGAATGATGCAGCAACTATATGTAAAACAATTTTTCATTGGCAAGAGTAGTGTCATCAAATGTTGATTCTGGAAAAAGATGATAAATATGTATTAATATCTTACAATGGTATAGTAGTTATATATTGGAATTATATAAATAATTTTGTTGTGTTTATATATAGTAAATAAGTGTGTGTTGTATGCTATTAAGTTGGAAGCTCTAAGTAAATATCTGATTAAATGCCTACTGTCAGTTTCTTCTGGAACAGTTTATAAGTTTATAAATCTAAACTGTGAATTTCTGTAGGGTAGAGGGTATACCTTGCTTACTTTTGTACACCTTTTGTACACACAGCAATTAACATTATCAAATCATGAGTGAATTAAAACTGGTAAGCACTACAGGAATAGTCCAATGTTTCTTTTTAAAAATGGAGTTTTGGGGGAACTAAATATATTGCCTGTTCTAAAAGATAGGTGAAGATGTAAATAATGAATAAAGGCGGACTGTTTTCTTCCACTGAAGACCAAGTTCTAAAAAAGCAATGATGAATTTTATTCATTCTGTTCTCATAGCACCAAACTGAGTGCATTTTAGTAGCTGTTACTGTTTGTTGAATGCAGTGGCATCCTGGAGTCTATCATTTATTTTTTTTAACAAATTTATTAATTTTCTATTGACTATAGGATAAAGCACAAATTCCTTAACCTAACATTCAAGGTCTACCTTTTGTCATATGTAATTTCATTTTCTGTTAATAATACGTGACCTCAACTATTCAGGGGAACAAAACAACCCTCCTAGTTTTCCTTAGAAGGTCTCTTGCATGTTTCTATGTTCTTTCCTTGCCTCATGCATTTTCTTCAATTAACATTTCCTAGACTATTAGGTTTAACATAAAAACAAAATAAAAAAAAATATTTTACCTACTAAATACAGTAACAAAAGTACCAATTGCAATTTGCATCATTTCATTTAAAAAGGATGCCTTAACATTTAAAAAAAAAGTTTTAAGGACATTGTTACAGAATAAAAGATAGTCCTGTGTGACTTGAATAAATTTAACTTTATGAAAATTCATTTTATGACTCATTCAATCTTAGACCAGTCAAAAAATCTTGAATTGACATTTTTGGGATTGAATGATTTAAAGTATTTCAATTCCTTCCTTCACTTAGCTCCTATTTAAATTCTACCATACAAAAACTTATATGCAACTGTTCATAGCAGCATTATTCATAATAACCAAAAGAGGGAAAGAACCCAAATGTCCATCAACTTCTGAATGAATAAACAAAATTTGGTTTATCCATGCCATGGGCTATTATTATTTGGCCATAAAAAGGAGTGAAGTACCGATACATGCTACAACATGGATGAACCTTGAAAACATACTAAGTGAAAGAAGCCAGTCACAAAACTCCACATATAATGTGATCCATTTATATGAAATGTCCAGAATGGGCAAATCTATAGAGACAGAAAGTGGGTTAGTGATTGTGTAGGGCTTGAGGGGACAAAGGGGAGGACTTGGGGGCAGGGGTGAGGTGGATGTGATACTAGCTAAGGGGTATGGAATTTCTTTTTGAGGTCATGAAAATGTTCGAGAATTGATTTTGGCGATTGTTGCACAATTCTGTAAATATACTAAAAATCATTGAATTTTACACTTAAAATTTTTTTTTCTACATATCCTTTCAAAAAGGCCTGGCCCAGATGCCATCTTTCCCATAATACCATTTTCGATAACCTTGACTGGAATGATTAACAGTCTTCTGAACTCTTACACCATTTTTCTCTACTTTTTACTTTAGCATTTAGATCATTAAATTGGATCTGCTAGAGTTTGTTGTATGTACTATAAAATCTAGTGAATGCTTGAGCAGCTTACAATAGAGTATAATATTTGTTTCTAAGATAATGTTCTATTGTGGTTTATTTTGTGGTTATATATAT
>JAQZBX010103807.1:0-11011 GCA_029593785.1 Cabassous unicinctus | reverse complement strand
GCTAGAGTACAACACCCCTAGCTGTCTTAGGCTATTTTCATTTTTAATATTTTTTTTTCTTTCTGCTCCACAGCCTGACTCATTTCAAGTGTCTTGTCTTCAATGATTCTTTCTTCTGCCAGCTCCAATCTGCTGTTGAAATGTTCCTGGGCAATTTTCATTTCAGTAATTGTGGTCTTCAATACCAGTAGTTCTGTTTGATTCCTTTTTAAATTTTCTATCTTTTTTCTTTAGACTCCAAAATGCTCATTCCTTGTTTCTTAATATCTTTTAGTTCTTTCTCTGTACTTTCCTCCTTCTCCAGGAGCATATTTAAGGTCACTTTTTAAAAGGCTTTGTTTTTTTGTCCACATTCTTGTCTCCTTCATTGGTGTTTTCTGCATTTTTAGCCTTTTCCTTTGGATGGGCCATCATTTCCTGTTTTTTATTTGTCTTGTACTCTTTGGTTAACTCTGGGATTTATTCCCTGAAATGTCTGTTTCTTGGTTTTATAACCAACTGGTGATAAGAGAGAGATTTTCATGAGTTTCAGCTGTGATATCAGGAAGGTCTACCCAAATCAAATGCAGTGTAAAGGGTTTTCCCTTTCTTTCTGGGCCTTTTTCTTGTCCTGGAATTTTGCTTGTTCATTGTTTTTGAGTTCCCCAGTTTACAGGAGTTTGGTTGTCCCCTCCGTTTCCTAGGAGAAAGGCCTCCTTCTCCTGAGTGTTTGAAGCTGGCAGGCCTTTGTGGCAGACTGACTGCCTCTATAGATTTTTACACTCCTTTTGCTGTCTCAAGCTGCTTTTTCCTGGAGGGAAAATTCTGGCAGAAGCGATACCCTGGAGAGGACTTTTCCAAGTCAGTCTTTTCCTGCCAAAATAGAACCAGGAACCCAAGCAGGATTCACAGACCATCTCCAAAGTGCCCTGGGGAGGGCAATAGGAAGGGCACCAAGGAATTCTCTGATGGCTCCCCAAAGTTGCACTTTCCTTGCTTTCCTGGCAAATGTAGGCTTCCAGCTAACTTTTCCTTCACAGCCCTTAGGAAGCATTACATCTCTAAATCATCACTGCTTCTGCCACTGTCTGAGGAGGGTCAAAACAATGGTTGCTGCCACATTTGTCTGGGGCAGGTTGAATCAGAGCTGGGCCCCTAGCAATCCAAGTCCACTAATCAAAAGCTATGATCAGTGATTATCCATGCCTACCTCTGGTTTTGGAGAAGAGGATTTTTATGTCCTATTCTGTCACCAGTGAGCTAACCCAGGACTAGGTCCGAAGAGGCCTGCTGTAAGATTGGAGGATGGGCGCTGGTAGCCATCACGTGGAGAGAGAGCAATTTATTGGTTTTTGCCATTATTTATCAGTTTCTTCCTTCTGCTCTTCTCTGGATACTGTATAGTCTTCTTCTGGCTTCTGGAGTTTCAAAATAGTTGTTTCTGGCAGTTCCTGCCTGTTTGTTAGTTGTTTAGATGGAAGAACTAAGTCTTGGAGCTCCCTGCTCTGCCATTCTCCCTGGAATTTTGCCAGAAATAAATTGTAATGAATCCCTTCTTGGAATCACTTCATCTTTGAGTCATACTTTTGCTATCTTAATTTTTTCCCCCAAGTTTGGCAACATTTGTTTTATGTCAGTTGCTTCCATTGAATCCTTTCATGCTGGAGCTGCCTCTTCTCCATCATTTTTGCACAGTGCCTAAAATATAAAAGGTTTTCTGGTAATTTATGTTGCTAAAGTTAATTATTTCATTATTTAAGTCTAATTTAAGTCAGACCTTTCTCATGAAATAAAATATTTATTTATATTATAGTACTATTTATAAATATAGCTTATTTTGTTCCTATCCATAACAATCTCTCTTTAATCTAAAGATCCTATAGCAATTATTGTTTGTGTTGCTTAGCATTAATATTATTTATGGTGTTTTCTATCTAGCTGAAATATTTTGATTTTCCAGTTTTGAAGATAAGGGTATATGTTTTACTTCTCCTGAATCCTCTCACTTTAATTTTCACAGATGAAAAAACAATTTTGTTTGAAGTTTTCCAAATGAGAATAGGCATAATTCAAAGCTATTTTGCTATTGATCAAGTGTAATTTAAAGGTACAATATAATGCTACTTTTCAAAGAATTCTTCATGCCATGAACAAACAGATTCTTAAAAAGATTGGCATTAATATCTGCAATTTAGTGAACCTTCACTTATACAGTATAATGTCAATTCCTTCAGAGTGGATGTTTGAAAAATTATCTCATATTCACTAAGGGAACTACATAATAAATGATAAAAATTACAGAGTGAAAACACCAATTACAATTGTGGAAGGAAACACTGCATTTAAAAATAGAGAATGGGATGACCTTAGTATTTATAGAACACCTTTATTGAAGGTATTCTAAGTGCCTTACAAGTCATAAATAGGACACAGAGAAATTCATTAAGATTTCAAGAAGAAAAATGTCATATAGATGCCAGCTCACCATTATAACTGCCAAAGAAGTTGAAGAAACACATATTTAAGTGGCTTGCCTCAACTCACTTAAGGGGTGTGATCATTAGTCTCCTAAGGAGTGCTTGTAAATTATGCAAATATGCTGCATTATTGATATAACGTAGTCCCTTTATTGGGTTTTGGTAACATGTCAAAGCATCTTGAATCTCATCTATCCAGAGAGCTTTATTCACTGCTCTTCTCAATTTATGTGCAGCTCTTTGGCTTCCTAATACTGACAAAGTCCAAGGTTTTTGCATTACGTGGAAACTTTTCCAAAGTCAGCCATCAATTTATCTTCCCTGAGCTGGTCCCTTTATGAGAAGGGGATATATTGCCAGGGAGGGACATTCAGGAGTGACATCGACAAAGGGGACACTCTCATTTGCTGAACGAAGCTAGTCTGTCCCAATTTAGCGAGGTCCATGAATGAACAATATCTTTAGGGATGCACGTTTCACACATGGCGTTTGTTTTGTGGGGCATTGGAGCTGTTTTATTTCTTCTCTCTATATAACCTGAAACTATATTCCTTTAGCGTACAGATCATGCATTTGCTTATTTTTTTTGGTAATCTTTCAGATTGTCTAAGACAGTACCTTGCATGCAGTAAATACTCCGTGAATACCTGACACCCAATTTATTTTGTTTTGTCTGCATACGTTATTCTCCACATACAATCTGATCACATTACTGTAGTGAGGCTGATCTGTTTCTATGTCCATTTCTATCAGTATGTATTTTATATTGAGAAAGCGCATCGAAGATAAATGTTGTCTATTAGTGAATTGAAATATGGGTTTATCCAGGAGAAAACTGTCTTTAATTGTATTCAATATGGCCTAATTAAGAGCAGAGAAGAATGGACTGCGTTATTGAATAACACAGCAACACTCTACAACATAACATGCTGGGGTGACCTTTGGTGATTGGTTTAAATGTTCTGACTCTCATTTATAAATGAACTCGATAAAAACCTAATGAACAATTTGATGGCACCAACAAAGGGAAGCCTCCATGGTGACCACTGAGCCTAGAAGTGGTACGCAGTGTGTGATCAGCACATGGCTTGGGTAAATATCACTTTTGTGCTCTGTGCTTGGCTAACCCAAGGGAGAAGAAAGTGCTTATTATCGTCTTGGAGTCGCTTAGAACGGACAACATGATTTAAAAGAAACAACAAGAGTGTCATCCGATGTCCATGTTCTGATTTTCTTATGTATGAAACATGCATAAAAAAGTAAACCCCCCTGAACAATTTGTCTGCTCTCTGCTCCTAGTGTGCCTCAGCCGTGCCAAAGCAGCAGTCTTGGCTTCAGAGAATCCAGGGATACCTTTAAATAATAAAT
Organism: Cabassous unicinctus; assembly: GCA_029593785.1. NCBI lineage: Eukaryota > Metazoa > Chordata > Mammalia > Cingulata > Chlamyphoridae > Cabassous > Cabassous unicinctus. The sequence goes on along the minus strand of JAQZBX010103807.1, from coordinate 7,187 downwards.
AGATTATTTAGAGAACAGAGCTTTTTATAAATTTAATATTAATTTGACTGCACTATGGTAATTATGTTTGAATCATAAATACGTCCTCATATTCGGCCTTCCTTGTAGATGCCATTTGACCTCTTAACAGTGATGGCAGGCAGGGGAGAGCTCTGCACCAGCTTCGGAGAGTGACATCAGATTACATTAAGCACTCATGCATTTATGGATCTGCATAGAAAAGCAGGAATGCATCCATAATGAATGAATAATGCATCACAAAGTTGCTCTGTAGTTTCTTGTTCATGTGTAGATAATGTGAACTAGTTGTCCCACATGGAACGCCCGATGTGTTCATAATAACAAGGAGTGTCCTTTAAAAGTTTACATTCCATGTTCAGATATTTTTGTCAAAATTACTTATCAGCAAAGGGATATTTAGCTCCACCAATTAATTTTCTATCAATCATTTATCTTTTGTTTTGTTTTGTTTTATTGTTGTCAGAGTAATTCTGGACTCAGATAATGAAATAGGAGGAGTTTTCTCTTCAATATTTTGGAAGAACATATATAATTGCTATTATTTCTTCCTTAATTGTTGGTTTCAGGTCCTCAGTTTTCTTTGGGGTAAGTTTGTAAACTGTAAATTCAATGTCTTTAATAGAGCCAGAGCTAATCAGGCTATACATTTCTTCTTGGGTGAACTTTCATAGTTGGTGCCTTCAAAGGAATTTGTCCATTTTATCTAATTTCCATATTATTTGTCAAGTTGTTAGTAATATGCCCTTATCATCCTTTAATATCTTTAGAATCTGTAGTGATGTCACCTCTATCATTCCTGATACTGATGATTTGTGTTTTCTAGTTTTTGTTTTGTTTTGTTTTGTTCTGTCCTGACCAGTCTGGCTAGAGTTCTATTAATTTTGGGGATCCTCTCACAAACATAGCTTTTTGTTTCATTGATTTTCTCTACAACCTTTCTGTCTTCTTTTTCAATCGTTTCCACTCCCATGTTTATTATTTCTTTTGTTCTGCTTTCTTTGCATCTAATTAGGCTTTTTACTTTCTGAAGAAGTAGGCTCAAGGAAGTTAATTTGAGACCTTTCTTCCCGTTGATATTGACATTTAGTCTTGTAAAATTTCCCTTATGAATTGTCTCTGTGGCATCCCATAATTTTTATAGGTTGTATTTTCATTTTCAGTCTCTATTTCAAATATCTTCTGATTTCCCCTTGACGTATTTTTGATGCTTGGATAATGGATTTTTATTTTTAAATTTCAAATTCTAATTGCCTGTTGCTGGTATAAAGGGCAGCACCTGAATTTTGTTTATGGACCCTGTATCCTATGAGCTTGCTATACTTATTTGTTAGTTCCAGGAATATTTTGGTAGATACTTTTGGGTTTTCTACGTATGCGTTAATATTTTCTCATTTTTGTTTCATGGGAGGATGTAATATTAGTAGCAGGGAGGATGTAATATTAGTAGCAGTGATAATAATAATAGTTAGAACATATAACATTTATTATGTGCCAGGCCCTGTACTAAACACTTCATATATGAGTTATTCCATCCTGAGATCCCTCCAGTTTTAACTGTGATATATAATCAAGAAAGTGACTTGGAGAAGCCAATATATGTAGTACCACTTGCATGTAAAAAATTATTTGCATTTGTCTAACTAGGAGTCTGAGGAAATCCCATTTATTAAACCTCCAACGACACTTTAAATCTCAAACACATTTTCTAATATGTGCTCATTTTTATGAATATGTATTCCTTTTAGTCATCCAATGGTCATTTTTCATACCTACTACTTTCCAGATTTATTCAAATATTTATGATTTTCAGACTGTTTCCAAACATAGGTAGGGTATCAGCTATAAGCATGGGCAAATCTTAACATTTTTATTCTAGCCTGGTTTGAGCAAGGTACTCAACTTTTTTAAATATAAATGTCTTGAGAGTTTAGATATTTTTGAAATGTCTGTTGTTTACAACTAAACTAAAATATACCTAAAGTTTCCTAAATGGAAAATCACAGAAAACATGACCTACATGTGCTGCTGAACTGCAAGTGCTGTGTGGGAAATGCCATTTAAAGCAATGGTGTTAATAAAAATTGTTAATTTAAAGTAATTTCAGACCCAATATTCATTATTTCCAACATCTAGTTGAAACATTATGACTGAAGGATCACACTTCTCCATTTTTTCATTGGCATGTACACTATCTTCCTGAACAGGTTTTCAGGTTTAAGGAAAATGCATCTTTTCATGTTGTGGTTCCTATAATATACCCATGAAAGAGAGGGACACAAACATGATGACTATCTAGCTGTCGAAGAGAAGGGAACAGAAAATCGCTAGCAATTATTTGTAACTGGTAGTAATCTCAGTCCACTAACTCATATGGCATTCTTTATTCTTCTCCTTATCTTGACAATTTCTATATTTAGTTCTGACTCTAGGAAGTAACAAAAACTCTATCACAATTAATTCAGTGTCCCCTCTTATTTCCCTGGGGCTGCTTTGAAATTTTGGCACTCTTACCTGGAGCCAAAAGGTGGCCTGGTGTGGTGATAGGGGCACACCTGGTGTTGACATCTGCTGGGAATTTATTATTCCATCTCATCTTTCAGCATCCTTCTACCTAGGCTGCCTTTGAGTTATTGTACTCAACACTGCAACTCCCTTTGCATTCCCTATCTTATATTGCTATCAACAGGCTTTACTTAGGCAATATTAGAAGACATAATCCCAGATAAAGCAAAGAAAATTAAGAAGGAAAATAATAAAGAAATAAAACAAAATGCAGTGCTTTTTCATTTCAACGTCTTTTAAAAACAGAATATGAAAATTACTGAGAAGACATTAACTTTCTAAATTCTAAGTTAATCATAGAAAGACAGAACTGAAAGGGGTCTTATATAACAAATGGCTGGCTTTTTATTTGACAGAGAAATGATCCAGAACAAAATAATAGCTACTAATTAAATGCACACAACCTCACATATACACACACATATTTATTCAACACATGTTTATTGATTTTTCACTCTATGTCAGGCCATGGATGCTATGATGAATGATACACAGCTTTGTCCTCAAAGAGGAGAAGAGCTATGTTAATCAACTAGTGCAATGAGATTAGTTCTCAAAGAGAAATAGACAAATTAGTGATTAAGAACAGTCAAAGAAACTTGGATTCCAATTCCAATTCTCGCATTTTCTAACTACGTGATTTCCAACCACAGTTTTCTTTTTCAAAATAAAATAACAATATGTACAACTCATGGGATTCTTATGAAGATTACATGAGACTATAAAGTTCTCGGTATCCTGTTTGACACATACAGATATTATTTTACAATTATTTTAAACACATGCAGGGAGTTCCTGCTCTAGCATGTGAGGTTTGAGCAATTCCAATGCCCTTGCAGTGTTCAAAATAAAACAATAAGTTCCCACATGCTCAGACTGACGGAAACTCCAGACTCCCTTCCTCTCCCCTGCTACCCGCCATGCTATTGTTTCCTCCACTCCAGGACTTCCTTCCTCCAAATTTCTAAGATTCCCCTTGGTTTTTTACCATATCTGTCCAGCTTTGTTTTTTCTCATCTCACCACTAAAAACAAAGCTGAGAAGCCATCCCTCGAAGCTGAAGGATTCTGTAACTATCTCTATTTTGTTCTGGTGACCAGGAACAGAGCAGCCATCAAAGTTAGAATCAACAGAAATCCAGGGGTTACAAAGAATAAGTTAGCTCCTTCTGACATGGGCCCACCACGCTGAGTTGTGGGTCTCAATGTCCAGGTGCAGCCATGCCTCAGTAAAGCCCTGACATCAAGGCTGGGGGGACCAGTCAAACCCTCTTAGCCCCAAGTCTCTTCCAAAACAAGACTAGCCTGGGGCCCTAATATCATAGCTCTTTCCATCACAGCTCATCTGCAAGAAAGGCCCAACAAAAGTGCAGAATAACTATATGTTGTGTGGTGGAGAGTAGGGGTGGGTGTTGTGGAAGGGAGGGAAAGTATACTGTGATGCAGTTAGACAGAGTTCTAGCAAGCTAGGATGGGACTAGACCATGGAGAAATGTGGCCTGTAAAGCAATAGGAAGCTGTTCAAGTTCAGTTATTCCCTCATATGAGCAACAGCGAGAAGACAAGAATCCATATTTTCCCAACTCTCAAGCAAAGATTCTTTTCATCATTCTGTACTGCCTCAAACATGAAAAAAATGGTTGAATTTAGCTTTTCTTCCAATTTTAATGGGAACTGAATCCTTCAACAATAGGAGGCCATTTGTCTAAAGAAACGATATTTTTAGCTTCAGCAGTATGTGGTGGTATAGATATATGATGGACTACCCATCAGTGAGCTGAGATTCAGAAGTTTCTGGGAACTTGCATTCAGGCAAAAGCTTGGCTTGCAAATAAAACCTGGTCATGTTTGTGGTGACAAGTAGGGTTGATGCATCAGGCAGAGTGGATAGAAGAAGTTGAACTGAAATCCTGAAATGAACGAATGGGATTTGGAATAACACATCTATATTCAGGGTTCAAATCTCAGCTCCACCACTTAATAGTTAATTCTAAACAACAATACAAAGTCAAACCAAAACCATAAGAATGATCAGCAACTCTGTGTCTCTTTAATGGGAATAAAATATTTACATTTACCATCCAAGATGTGCCCCTATTATAAAATACACACCAGGTACTAGATTCATTTCTTACAATTTCCAATTCTAATAAGTTACACTAGCTTTTTCTTTTTAGCTGGCTACAGACTTTGAGTGCAATCATGCTTCCTAATAATCCAATTTCCCAACTAGTTCAACAACAGAATCAAAATGTCGCAAAGACAGGGAAATGTGTCACTTACTCTGTGTGTGGCACAGTCGGGACACCAATGAAGTGCTTAGCAAGTATCATTTGATCTCAAATAAATTGAACTCAAATTCAGGATGCAGAGACAGGGACTGTGGACTCCTGATAATTCAGTTAATAAGAGCAATTGGAGTTGTTTATCACCCATGTGGGCCAATAGTGCTAGAAAGAGGAAGAAAATGAAGTCCTAGTACAGCTAATCAAAGTAGCTACAGCATATGTATTTATTAGAAGTCTTTAGTGGCATTGCTCCAACAAGCTCCAAATGCTGTGCAGGAAAATTTTAAAGCAGAGAATATTCAAAAATAGCACTGAAATGTGTGGAGAAAGAAGGTGGGGTAGAGTAAAAGCAGTGATGCTGAAGGAAAGTTTGGAAGAGCAGGTCACAGCAACTTTTGAAAATTAACTTTGTACTGTGAACTTTAACACATATATAAACTTCCATGAACATATGTATATCTTCACAAATTTCTCTAAAGTTAACAGCTACTTTAAATAACTACCTCCACTAAGAGAAAGAGTATGCCAGAACTCCCAAACTGCCAGAACCCTGTCCCTTCAGGTTCACAGCTCTCTTTTTCCCTGGAAGGAACCTCTCTTTCCTTGTATGAAAATGACTTCCATGCTTTGTTTTATAGGCTTACCACCTTGTGATGCATCCACAAACAAAAGGATTTTGGTTTGCATGTCCTAAATTTTATGTAAATTGGAAAATATTATGTTTCTATTTTACTTCTGATTTTGAAGTTGTTAAAATTTTAAGGTTACTTATTGTAGCTCAGTTGATCTATTTTTTGGAAACCTATTACTTTATTTTATGAACATACGAAAATTATTTGCTCATTCTACTGCCAAGAGACATTTGATATGGTTTCATTTGAGGCTATTATGAGCAGTGAGGTTATGAATATTCTGACTTTTGAATTTCAATACACATAACCATACATTTTTCTATGGTATATGTCCAGGACTGGAACTACTGGGTCATAAAATATTTGTATTTTCAACTTTACTAGATAATGCTGAAATGTATTGATAAGCCCTGTCCACTGACAAGAGATAAATATAATGACCTCCAGCAGACATGAGCATCCCTTGCACCCAGGTAATATATTTTACTAAAAAAAACTCTTTATATAAATGCCAATTCCAGGTCTGGAGAAAGAAATGTACAAGATGAGCCCAGAATGGTCATACTCCAAATTAAGAATGTTATCAAACACTATGGAAAAGGAAAACATATGTAGGGTTCAGAGATGAGATAGAGCTTGTTATTTTTAATGAATTCAGCAACAGATGCATGGATGCAAAGAAGGATGGATGGATGGATGGATGGATGGATGGATGGATGGATGGTTGGGAAGCTGGATGTATCAATTGTTGAAAAATTATACACTCAGTTAAACTCCATTTTCTCTTTGGGCTTTTTTATCATACGGAGGTATTAAGGTTGAGTTGAGATATTCCCTAGTCCATAGAATTTTCCTGGTTCTGATTATTTGGTTACCAGTTATCACAGGATCAGAACATCAGACACATGTAATGAGAATAATCGTAGCATAAAATTACCAAATAAATGTATAAAATTACAGTATGCAATATGTTCCTAATATTTCCTAATGGTTATTTTAGGAAGCCTTGGTCCTTTGGTTTTTTTGATTCCCCTAACAAAATGAAATCTTTATGTCTGATATTGTAGCTTCCTTTGTTAAAACCTTTCAATGACTCTGTATCAAGTTCAGGATATAATTCAAGCTCTTTCCTTAGCTCTAATTATCTAGTTCCTTTTTCTCTCTCCTGTTTTTCTTTCTGATGCCTTACATTTAAACAACCAGCCTCTTTGAACTGCTATATAAGTTCCCTGTGCTTGCTGTGCAATTTTTCTTTTGTGACTTTGCTGGGAAACATGTGCACTGTCCTCTAGACCTACCCTTTCCCCAGTTGGTTAATTGCTAACGTTTGTTTAATTCTCAGGACTCCCTTCTGCAAGAAGCTGTGCCTGTCCCTTCTGTTTGTTAACAACTTGGCATCAGAGATGATGTTTGTACCTCTAGGGCCTAGCAAAGGGCCTGGAGTAGAGTAAATTTTCAGGAAATATTTGCCATATGAATGAAGAAATGATTTGCTTAATAACTTAAGAGCTATATTCAAAATTGCAAATTTATTACATTTTATAGTTAATGGTACACAGCATTTTGTTTTGTTTTTAATTTTCAAATAGTGGAAATCTTACTTCAATCAGGTTTGGTTGACTGATAGATATTTACTTAAAGTATGATTTCTACACATGCAAAATTATACTTGGATTCCACACATA
>JAQZBX010103806.1:0-11018 GCA_029593785.1 Cabassous unicinctus | reverse complement strand
TTAATTTTAAAAGAAGTTTTAGATTACAATTGTTACATAAAAAATAGGGGATTTCCATGTACCCCAACAGCTCCCCCTCTCATATTATCTGGTATTAATAACATCTTACATTAGTGCTGAACATTTGCTTCAATTGATGAACAAATATTGAAGAATTGCTAACTATGGTCTACAGTTTGTATTATGATTTACACTTTCACTGAGCAATTTTATAAGTTTTGACAAAATGTATAATGGCTTGTATCCATCATTGCAATATCATGGAGAACAATTCCAATGTCCTAAAAATGCCCTATGTTCCACTTATTCTTCCCTCCTTTTCCCTTCAGAACCTCTGATAACAATTATCCTTGTTACAAGTTCTTCTATTACTACAATAATAATGTATACTTTGGTCCATGGTTGCATTCCCCCTTTATGTCTGTTCATTCCTCAATCTTAAGGATTTGGGGATGGTGATTCCTGCCTCTGCTTTGGGATTGAGAGGGGGCTTAGATTTTATGGGGCAGATGGAAGGAACTGTTTTGCTTGCAGTTGGAGATACTCTGGTTTTTGGGATGGGCATAGTCCATCATCATCAGTTAATTAGTTGTCCTGGGTGAGTCTGATGAACTGTAAAGTAGATGTTGGCTTCAACTCTTCAGAGATTCAGGGCTCAATTGGCATATGAACAGACTGAAGATATAAGTTTCCAAGACATATATTTAATGGGAATAGTGCTTACTATAGGTTCAAATAAAAAGGGTAGAAGGCTTTTTTGTAGGGAAATAAATGAGCCAAATTCCATTACATTAGGGAGATAAGTTATCATATATTCTAAGCTAATGTCCACCGATGGGGTGTTGATTTCATGAGGTTGTGTGCTTTGCTTAGAGTGTCAAGATGTCTCTAGAGTCCTCAGGAGCACCTCTGCTTGAGGCTTTGTTTAGTATAGCTGTTATTGAGAGCTGTCTGAGAAATGCATAAGCATAACTTGAAGAATGACCTTGAGACACATGTTGAAATCTCTTAGCCATAAAAACTCTTTTGAGTTAATTTTTCCCATGTTGTTTAATATCTTTTTTCCAAATCTAAAGTTATTTAAAAATAAAGTTAAAAAATGCTTATTGGCCAAATAACAAAACTATGATGATGGACCAGCCCCATTTAGAAATCAAGGAGTGTCTTCAACTGCAAACAAAATTATTCCATTCCTCTGCCCCTTAATATCTGCTTGAAGGTGTCAAATTGGACATTGCCCTAAATCCCTCAAGACTGAGGAATGAACAAATCCAATGGAATAGTGAAACTGCTGACTAAAGCAGATTTATTGTTATTGTAGTTATTCTCCTGTGTTAACTGCATAATTTGTAACATTGATGCAAAAATGATACCTAGAACATTTCTGAACAGAAGAAAGAAGAAAGAACAACAACAACAAAACTATCTCAGTACATAGAATCTACATTTTGGTCTGATTGAAGATTGTATAATACAAAGTAATAAAAAAAAATCATGAAAATATTTTGAATGGTAATATTGCAGTAAATAAAGATATGAGACCTAAGATTTTATTAATGGGCATAATATCTAAATTTGTTAGAAAAATATTTTTGTTCTGCAGAAATCTCACTCTGCAATTTACAGAATATCCATAAAAATTCTTAAATACTTAGTGCACCTATGTTCATTGTTGGTCAAGGTAATTTTTCACCCATTGTATAAAAGCAAAGACAATGAATGACCAATGTGCCTACTGAAAGACAGCGGACACTGGAAAAATGAGTGCCCCAAAAGCCTCAGGCACATAGAGGGTAAATCCCAAAATGAAAATACTGACCTGAGCCCCAAGACCATCTGATTGGGCTGGTAGGTCTCATCCCTGAATAGGGGTGACTGGGCTCACTGGAACTTGGCCCCCATGAGCATATGGTCAAACTATAAGTTGGAGGCCAGTCAATGACTTTCATGTTGGACACTGGTGCTGCATGTTCTGTGGTCACAACCCCCATCACCCCCTTTAGCAGAAAAACTGCTAATATCAAAGGAGTGTGTGGGGACCAGTCAAGCCAACGGCCTTTATGCCAGTCAAGAACTTGCCAGCTTGGTGGCCATGAAGTGGCTCATGAAGTTCTGTACCTGCTTGAATGTCCAGTTCCCCTACTTGGAAGGGACCTCTTAACCAAACTGGGAGCCCAGATTTCCTTCAAACCTGAAGGGCCAGCAAGCTTAAGCCTTGGAACCAGACTCACTCATCTTATCACCATACCCTGAAGCAAAGAATGGAGACTTCATGTGAAAGAAAGTTAAGGTCAGAGTCCAGAAAAAAAGAGGGAAAAAAACCCACTGGGAATGGCACAGAATTATGCACCCATCATCATTGACCTGAAGCCTGGAGTGGTCCCGGTCTGGCAGAGGCAGTATCCTATCTGCTGCAAAGCACAATTGGGCATGGTCGAACACATAGATCACCTGAGAGAAGAAGGAATCCTGATTGAGTGCCAGTCTCCCTGGAACACCTCATTATCACCATCAAAGAAGCCAGATGGGACCGGGTATCGACCAGTGCAGGACTTAGGAGCCATAAATAATGCCACTCTCACCTTACATCAGGTTGTTCCCAACCCATACACTTTGCTAGGACAGCTGCCACCTGAAGCCACCTGGCTCACTTGCCTGGACCTGAAAGATGCCTTCTTCTGCCTGTAGGTGGCCCCCCAAGCCAGCCTCTGTTTGTCTTTGAGTGGGAATATCTCAAAACCCATCAGAAAACTCAGCTATCCTGGACCTTGCTCCTGCAAGTCTTCAAAAACTCCCCTACTCTTTTTGGGGAAGACTTATCTGCAGATCTGGCCACCTACCTTGGGAGGACTGCAGGTGTGCCCTCTTCCAATATGGAGATGACCTCCTACTTGCCAGTGAGGCAGAAGAGGAATGCTGGAGAGGGACCCAGACTCTCCTACAACTTCTAACACAAATGGGTAAAAAGTGTCTTTGAGAAAGGCCCAGATCTGTAAACAGCAGGTCATGTACCTGGGGTTCAGCATCACAGAAGAGCATCAGATGCTCAGACCCAAACAAAAGAAAAGTATCTGCACCATCCCTACATCCACCACAAAAAGCAAGCTTCACAAGTTCCTCAGGGCTGCAGGGTTCTGCCACATCGGGATTCCTGGGTTTGCAGCCATGTCCAAACCCCTCTATGAAGTTCTGACAGGTCCAGACAAAAGAGCCCCTTGCCTGGGGAGAAGCTCAAAAGGGGACCTTTCAAAACAACAAAAGACAACAGCTGATCCCCTGCCTTGGGGCTCCCAGATGTAACTCAAAACTTTAACCTGTTAATGCATGAAAAGAACAAGGTAGCATTGGGGGTTCTCACACAAACGTTGGCCCGTGGCAAAGACCCATTACTTACCTCTCCAAGCAGTTGGACCCTGTGGCTGCAGGGTGGCTGCCCTGCCTAAAATCCCTGGCAGCAACCATAACCCTCATCAAAAAAGTCAACAAATTAACCCTCGGACAGGCAATTCATATTATGGTTTCACATGCAGTCACTGTCCTAATGAACTCAAGTGGGCATTAGTGGATATCGAATCCCTGGCTCACACATTTCCAAGGTTTACTCTGTGAAAACCCCAGAGTAACAATAGAAACCGTGAACAGTCTAAACCCTGCCAACTTTTTGCCAGATGAGGAAGAGGATCCTGAGCATGATGGTGTTGAAGTGATGAAGAAGATTACGCCAGTCGCCCTGACCTCCAAGACAAACTGCTGCATTCCCCAGCTCAGACACTATTCACAGATGGGAGCAATCTCATTAAAAATGGGAAAAAGCTTGCTTGATATGCAGTCACCACTACCGAATGGGTAGTGGAAGTGGCATCTCTACCCCAGGGATGGGCACTGGTTCAAGGCCTGCAGCTGGCTGCCAGGCAAGTGGTAATCATTTACACTTACTCTAACTACACATTTGCTACCTTTCATATCCATTGGGCAATTTATAAAGAAAAAGGTCTCCTAACTGCAGGGGGAAAGGAAATCAAAAACAAAGAAGAAATACTCCAACTATTAGAAGCAATCTGGAAACCAGACAATAGTTGCCATCATCCACTGCTGGGAACAGCAGAAAGGAATGGATATGGTCACTCAAGGAAACAGGAGTGCCAGCAAAACAGCTCAGCAAGTGGCTGAAGGAACCCATGGAATACGAGTCCCAGAATCAACACTGATATATTATATACCCATATAAATTAGTTTTCTTCATTTTGTTCTTCTAGATTAGTCTAGAAGTATGAAAACAAATTTTTTTCAGTTAACACTCACATTGTGCAATTAATTCTCAGTTTTTAATTCTCTGTCCTGACTGTGCCCATGCAAAATATAATAATAATAATAATAGTAGTAATAACAGTTTTGAATTTGCATGTTTGCTTAATCAACATTGGGACAGATTATTTTATGCTAGAGTAATTTTATCTGAATTGAAAATTGAAGACTCTGCTTTCTTTCCCAGACTGTGTGTGTGTGTGTGTGTGTGTGTGTGTGTGTGTGTGTGTGTGTGTGTATCCTTTCCCTCCCAGGCTACTCAGTATATTGGTTCCCTTTCTCAGCTCCCCACCACCACATATAGCCCCATGACCTCAGGGAAATGAAACAGAAAGAGGACACATGCTGGCCTGGTCTTAGGTGAATTGCCCAAATGTCTTCTATTTTCTCCATCATACGTGGGGCTTATTATGGCTGTACACGATTCAAATGAAAAGCAAGCTGACTGTGAGAGGTCAGCTAGCCTGATGGACTTGAAAAAACTTCCCACTTCTCACGGCTGGTAGATCCCTCAGAGCCTCATTTGTTTTCAGGAACCCTGGAAGTTCTTCCTGAGCTATCACCCGTGGCAAAGGTATGGAACAGTCCTGAGAGAAATGAGAAAAAAATGTGGGACAAGATTTGTCCAACCCTTGCTTCTTTGCCGATAGGATGCCTTCTGCCTCAGGAGGGCTCAGGCACACTTGCCTCACTTGTTCCCTGCAGCTGGATCTGACTGAAAGCTGCACCTATGCAGTTCCCTGGGGAGCACTGTATCTCTAAGGTGGACCCAGACCTAGGAGATCCCAGCCCTGCAGGATGACACTTGGACAGGAATTAGGTAAGACAGCAAGAGACAGGACAGGAGGAGCCTGTGGTCAGTGTCCAGCCTCCTCCATTCCTGTACTGAAGGGACCTAATATCCTTTCCATTGGGTGAACTCCAAGAATCCCATGATGTTCATCAGGTGGAGGATTTCCCAGGAGGTATTGTAGGTTATTCTGTATTGTGTTAAGTGAGATGGAGACATGAATATCAAAATGTAATAGACATGAGATTGTACTAATATGATTTGTTGAGGCATCATCGTAATGTTTTCAGAAAGACTGATAGATTCAGCCCCCTCCTCACTGAGTTTCACCTATGATCTTAATATTTCTTTACTTTGCAAAATCTGAGGGTGTAAGTTTCAGACACACTGTGTAATAATGAACAGTCACACCCCTGCTGTTAATATGTGTACTGTATACTTTCTTTTTCTCCCAGGGTAATCTACATTCTTTTAAAATATTTATTTATGTGTGAATGTATGTATGTTTTTAGGAGGTACTGGGAATTGAACCCAGGCCCTCCTATATGGGAAGCAGGCACTCAACCAACGGAGCTAATTCTGCTCCTAATTATTATTTTTATTAGAGAAGTTGTGAGCTTACAAAAAACCATGCAGAATGTATAGAATTCCCATGCATCACTCTTCCACCAGTGCTTTACTTTGTTGTCAAGTATTTGTTACAGATTAGGAAAGAACAGCATCAGATTATTGCCACTAACTAGGTCCCTAGCTGTACACATTCCCTTTCATGTGTTCTTCTTCCCTATGGTTTTCACATAGTTGTATTAATTTAATTAGTTAAACATAAGAGTCCCAATGTCCACAAGGATGTGTGATTTAAGAACCACATCCAATGTGAGCACTTGGAATGCAATTGTGGAAGAAGTGCTGGGAGAGTTGAGGGCCTACATGATCTCCTCCAAATCCCATTTCCAGGCAAGATTCAGGTGCATGAAGAAGCTGCTCAAATCTATACTGTGAGTAGGGAAATCATAAGTAAAAAAACTTTCTTCACAGGTACAAATGATAATTTACCAACACAGTAACAAACTGTACAAATTCTGCTCAGAGCTACATCATCCAATCATGTTCCCTTCATGGCCAGGTGTAGATAATCACATGGATATCTCAGTGTGAAACCACCTGGGAAGGTTCCAGTGAAAAATCCAAATTCAGGCACATCCTAAAGGTTGAGCCTGGATGTCAGCCCAGATGAAGAATCAAAGGGTCCCCATACTCGGTACAACATGAGCTACCTAATGTCCTCTCATGTTGTCTGGAGCAGGATGTTAGGATGAAAAAAGATGTAAGTTCATCAAAGAATGTGCTCCTTTGAGAGGAGAGGGAGGAGAAGACAGGTGCTTTATTATCATTTTGGGATTCTCATGACATCCAGAATTAATTTGTACCATCAAAGCTCCCTCTCTTTGGACTGACAGCTTCTCTGAACTGGAGTGGACCCTGGGCCATCATTGCATTTTGGAAGCAGAACACTTGCTTTCTAGTTTCTGACATCTATGTATGGAAGGAAATTTCATCTTAGGACAAATTATCCACAAAATGATTTGTCAATACATAATAAGATGATTTAGATGGTGAGACTGGTAACTTTTGTGCAGATAATATTTAGATAGAACTATGGATTTTAGTTGAGGCTACAAGGAGTTAAGAATTTTGAAAGTTTTGAGATGAGCTGAATTTATTTTGTTTGTGAGATGCACATGTGAAGGGGACCTAGAAGATGTGATCAATTTAAGGACCTTGGCATGGGAAGATGATCCCAGATTTTCCTGATGAGCCCTTAATGTAATCACAATTTCCCTAATGAGGAGAGAGTAGGGAAATATATTAATTCAGAATAAGAGGCAAGGTGATGACTGAAGCATGATCTTTCCTTGCTGGCTTTGAAAATGGAGAAAGGGAACATGAGCCAAAGAATGGATCTCTGGAAGTGGGCATGGACAAGAAAAGATATTTTCCACTAGTTACTCCAGAAGATCAAGTCTCCCTCTGAATCCTTATTTTGCTACAGTGAAACTACTTTAGATCTCTAAGTTCCAGAAACGTAACAGAATAAATGTGTACCCTATACTATTGTGGCTATTTTTTACAGCAGTCATTTTTTTAAATACAATGTTTATTGCATGTTAATATGTGTCAATTCCCCACCTGCTCTCTCACCACATTGGGAGATTACGTGATGGAAAGTAAGGAATGTCATTTTTTTTTTTTAATAACAATGTTGATTTTATTTCATTTGAATTTCAAAAATGATTAGAGTCTACTCCCCTCTGCATAGAAAGCAGGGTAGTCCTACAATAAAGATCCACATAATACATAGTCTTTTTTTTATTGTTCATAAAAATCAAGATTTTTCACAGTACATACCAATATTTGTAAAATGATATAAAATATATATGCATATATGTGTATTTTCTTACATAAATGTTATTTTATATATATATATATATTTTTAAAGGTGCTTAGATTACCTAATTATTACTCAGAAATTACAAGGATTCCCATGTTTGCCACCTCCCACACCTCCCACAACATCACACACCAACATCCTTCGTCAGTGTGGGACATCACCCACAATGGATATACACATCCTGGGGTTTTGCCACCAAGCATAGACTGCATTTCACATCATAGACCACCCTGTCTCCCACACAATTCTTCGTGGTATATGCTGATGTAAAATGGCCTACATCTGTTGCCACAATGCCACTCATTTCAACCCCCAAGTCCCAAAAAAACCCCTGCATTTCGACTGCCTCTCCCCTCCCTGCCCCGAAAATGTCCAGTGGCCACTGTCTCCACTTCACTGTTACAATTTCTTCCATTGCTTGAATCACAATATATGACAAATCTCTTCTAAATCACATCACTGGGATGAGTGGCCACACAGTGGTGAAGAATCCACAATGATGGTATGTCTATAGGTAGAGACAAAATTATCCCCAAATTTCCCAGGTATTACAATTAAGAGAGACACATTTCTCCACTCCTGACCTGACAGTTGACCAGAAAGACATAACAGTACAGAATTTGTAATAACCAAATAATGGTGCTTTGATGTATACAAAAATATAAAGTTACAGTGCCACAGAATTATTCAAATTATCAGACATAGACAGTTTCAGTACTGTTCTCTGTTTTCAATAGAAAAATAGCAGAAAAATCAATGAAAATATAATTGACTTGAATAATATTAACCAACCTTATCTCTTAAACTCCAAGTCAACCTCAGCTAAAACTTGCATTCCCTTCAAACATTTATTTTTACTGAAGTTGAAATGCTTCATTTAATTTTATGTTTTACTTAAAATTAAATTAATATTTCCTTTGAATATCATGCATATTTTAATCCATGGATATATTTTAACGGAAATGTACATTGAGCTGAATATCACACAGCAACACAACAATACATCTCAGCTTTGGAACAGCTTATGATATTTCCACCAGATTTATTGGGGCCCTTGCCTGTATATGAATGGGCCTGGGTCACTTTGCTCAAAACCAAAGCACTGACACTTCTTGGGTCAAGTCAATCATATCTCCCTTCACTTGTTAATCCCTATGAATTTCCCAAGATAAGAGATACCACACTCACTCCCATGCACCAACAATTTCATGCTGCCCTGAATGGCTTTTTGCAGACAACTGTAATCTTTTGAGAGTAAACATGCTTGTCATTCTTCTTTACTGCTGATTCCCCATCAATCAAAATTTCCTGGCCAAAGAAGGTGCCAAAACATTTATTAACTATAATATTAATTCAAGATAATATGTTTGAGATTAACAGAGACAGTGGATGGCTATAGGGAGAAATCAGCACTGATAAACCTCAAACCTCAAACTAAAGCCCTGCTTATTTCAGAAGTATTACCAGCTACATCACATAAAACTTTCAAAAAAACTGTTCTGAGTGTAACAGCTGAGGCTTCAGGCCTCTGTAGATTCTTTTTTAAAATCATATTGGTCTATGAGAGTGACCACTTGCTACATCAGAGGATTTCCTCATGTTAACTCCCAACAAGGGCTCCCTCATGCAGGCAGTTTTGACTGACGCCAGAACTTTTAGTCATTTATAAGTCTTTCCCATGTGCTGTAGCAGGCAGAATGAAGGAACTAGTGACTGCAGAACTAAAATTAAGGAAAGCCTCATGTTGGAGGTGAATTTCTCAGTTCCCTTATCTTGACCACCAATATGTTGATGCAGGTTGCAAATTGTCTCTTGAGTCTCCTAACAAGTTGAATTTAGGGATGTTCTAAGTGTTAGCCTGCTTATTTTCACATGGTGAATTCACTTCCTTAAATGGTCTTCTCTTTTTTCACACAGTTTAGCATTAATTCCTCAACTCCTCTTGTATATTCAAAATAAATTACTGGATCTCAAATACTTGTCTCATTGCACAACTCTGCAGGACCCCACCAAAAAAAAGTGTCATTGGTAATACTATATCCTCCGAAATTGATATATTTAAGTCCCATCCCCCAGGACATCAATATGTGGTGTTGTTTGAAAATTGCATCACTGGACATGCAATTAATTAAGTTAAAATGAGGTCGTACTGGTATAAGATTTCCCCTAAATCCAATATTATTGATGACCTTATAAAAATAAGAGAGGGTACATAGACAACCATTAGGAGAAGATTGAGACAAAAGCCATGTGTGCACAGAAGTGGATAGAAGTTCTGTAGCTACAAATCATGGCACATCAAGGATTTGCAACAAACCATCAGGAGCTAGGAAGAGTAAGGAAGTTTCCTCCCCCATAGATTTCAGAGGGAGTATTGCCTTGTCAACACCTTTGTTTCAGAATTCTAACTTACAGAAATATGAGGGCATCTATTTATGTTTTTCGGTTCATGGTAATTTTTGTCAATAGCCCTTGGAAGTCAATATAAGAGGTCCATGTTAACATGATGGACCATTGCTGTTTTATAATTAACCAGCTCGAATATCTATCTGAGATTACCATCTGTAGAATGTTGAGTTATTGTATGTAAATAAATGTTTAATTTCCACATATTTGTGAATGTACCATTTCTCTATCATTTCTATCTACCTTCATTTTGCAGTGGCTGGAGAATATACATTGTATTATTTAAATATTTTGGCATACATTGGTATTTGTTTTGAGCACTAACTTACAGTCTATCCTGGATAATGAACCATGTGAACTCAAGAAGAATGCATATTATGTTCTTGTTGGGTGAACTGTTCTACATATGTCTTTAAGGTCTAGTTGGTATAGAGTATCATTTAAGTTTTGTATTTCCATATTAGTCTTCTGACTGAACGTTCTATCCGTTATTGAAAGTGGTGTACTGAAATTATCTACTACTAATATATAACCAACAGATTCTTCCCTCAGATCTGTCAGTATTTGCTTCATATATTTTGGTGGCTGTGCTTTTAGATGAATATGTTTTTATAGTTTTCCCTTTATCCATGTACACTGACAACTTTTGTCCCTTATAACTGATTATGACTTAGAATTAATTTAATCTGATATTGATAAAGCTCCACCACCTCTCTTTTTTTACCACTTGCTTTGTATTTTTTTTCCATCCCTTAACTTTCAACCTATTTAAATCTTTGTATTTAAGGTGAGTCTCTTGCAGAATGTATATATTTGGATCATGTTTTTTTTAATCCATTTTGCCAATCTTTGCCATTTGACTGGAAAGTTTAATGCATTTACATTTAAACTCACTACTTACAATGAATGAATTTCTTCAGCAATATTGCTATTAACCACAGTATATCTTATTTTTTTGGTCCCTCAATTCTTCTGTTAATGCCTATATTTGTACTTATTTGAATATTTGCTTTGTCCCATGTTGTGTGCCTTCTTTTTTTTATCTGGATATATTTACCACATATC
>JAQZBX010103805.1:0-11018 GCA_029593785.1 Cabassous unicinctus | reverse complement strand
TTACTTCTAGGCAGGTAATTTATTGCATAGGGAGTCAGATGTGGATTAGGATCAAGAATGGCTCTGGGAATTTGTTCATTGTGCCCTACTTCCATACACAGAGGGATTTTATATATATATATATATATATTTATGTGTGTCTGTTTATGTACATATCTATTTCATATATATGGAAAATATAATATGTATATAATATATAATATGTATATATTCCCTGACAAGTTTGATTATAACAGAATCTCATTGATTTTTGAATTATCAGTGGAGGAAAGGATGCTTGGCCCCACTTTCTTCAATTTGCCCTCATCATTCCTCAGTTGTAGCTTCATGTGTGAAATTTAAATTGTCAGAGCTGTTACATATTTTCAATACTCCCATTAGTGGTATAATCCCCTCTCTGAGCCAGAAAGGCCCAGTGTGTGCCCTTCCCTCTGACCACCATGACTGCCCAACCACCACTTGCCCTGGGCCTGCCCTGACATGTCTCACCTGTGCTACTGTGTAGTTCAGCCCCACTCACCACCAGGCTCCTCACCTGAAATTGTCTGACCTTGATCCACTCATCTCTGAATATATCTTTCTAGCTTATCATATGATTAACAGAACATGAAAGCAGCATATTGCAACCTGGCTATTCAATAATGTTAAAGATTAAATAATAAATTTAGTAAACGTTCATCTCTAAGCTGGTTCCAAGTTCATGAAACAGCAATGTGGGATGAAAAGGAATTGGCCTGGACACTAAAGTCACCAATGATTACAGCACAGTTTGAAGATTAAGGAGAACATCATAAAAACATGTTCCAGAGTTAGGATCTGCAATAAAAGGCATTCACAAAGTCCATGGATAAAGGTGCTGTGAGGGGAGGTTCAGGCAGGAAAATGAAATCCACATGTGGAGTGAATGTTGTCACTGTGAGGACACTGTGCTGAAAGTTAAAGTGCATTTTACAGTGGTGACATATTTCCACATCTCCAAGTTTGGTGCATTGATGTTGAGGTTGGCATTTGATTATATTTTTTCACATGGATGAACTTTGGTGTATATTGTTTGTTTCACATAACTTTATAGCTTTTATTTATCAATGAAGTTAACCAAATTTAACTGCATTAATGAAATTTCACTGAAACTCTATCTTAAGCAATGTAATCAGCCTCAAGACCAGGTTTATGTAATCCTTCCCATAAGATACACAGAAAAGTCATAAGAAGAAACCCCAGATGCTGAAGGGAAGTACTCTTATATTCCCCCTACACATGTCCATGGTCCTGTTCCCTAGATTATATGCTCCTGTCTCCCACAGGACTTTCCCCTTTTTCTGGCCCCTGGACTTGGTGGCCCTGAGCTCACCTTCCGCAGTCCCTGTCCCTGGTCCTGGACCCTGAGATGAGTACTTCTGACTTCCATGTACCTTTGTTCTCAGCCCCTGGGCTCCAAAGTCTGGAGTGTGTCCTGGCCCTGGGCTCCTACATTCATCCCTGCAATGTGGATTCCACACAGTAACTCTTCTTTGGCCTTGAGCATTCAGGCTTTTGTCTGTAGGTGACAACTGTAACTGTCCTTGGCAGGCACCCTGGCCATGGATGGCTGAGCTACCGTTGTGCTCAGTATGGCTGTTGTAGCTGCCCATCATCCACAGCCCCTTGCCAGCCTCCTGTGTGTTCCCAATGACCCTGTGGGCATCAAAGTTGCTCATGCTGCTCTCAGTAGCTGGACTCTCAAGGCATCCACAGGGATATTGATTACTGGTCAGAACAACTGATCACTGGGAGGGAAATGATAAAAATCAGACCCTTAAAGAAATCTCCAGATGACAAAAAACACCCTCCCATGCTTCTGTCTGCAGATGATCCTGGAGCTGTGGGGTCCTGTGTGCCCCTTGGAGGTCACTCTGCCTGGGCATATTCTAAGCCTTGTCTCCTGAGACAATGAACTGGCTCTTCATAGAGTCTGCATTGTGTGTCTTAATTCCATTATTCCAGACCAGTCCCAGGACCCTCTTGGAACAAGCCAATCCAGTACTTACTGAATGTGAATCCGAAGGATGTCCAGGAGAGTCTCAGTGACCCCCAAGGTCATACCAAGTCTTTCCCAGACTCCTCCATTTTCACCCCATATTGAACACCTGGCACTAAGAAAACCTGGTCATTAAACTCACACATTTCCAAACTTTCTGTCACACATGTGCACTCATAGGCTTAATATTTATTTTTATCCATAAAATTCCTTTTAAAATTCAATATTAGAAACCCAGCTCTATTCAAACTTCATGGTGAATTGTATCTTTTTAGTTCCCACCACTGGTTGGGAACACCTGGGGATCTAGGGCAGAGGTTCCTCAGAGCTGCAGGGTCAGGATTGGGCTGGTTTACATCAGCAAAGAGAGTGTTCCATTTTCATTTCCTCCAACCATATCGCAAGGTCTGGGGTTGGGATGCCTTCAGAAGGGACAGTGCCAAGAGCAGATATGAGTGACCTGGTGGAGATGGGTGACAATGAGAGCATTCAGAAGAATGTGATTTTTTTATTATAAGGCTGTATTTGTCAAACATTTATACCAACCATTTTATTTCACTTTTACAAAGGTACACTAAACACAGAAGTAATAATCAATGCTACCTCTATTTCACTGATGTAAAATGACACACAGAAGAATAGAGCGATCCAGTGCCATGACCATGAGCTGACATACCTGGCGAGTGGGAGCCCATGTCTAGACCTGTGTTCTTCACCACTGGACCCAAATGCCTCCCTGAACCATCTCCAGGACAGAGTGGGACCAGCCTAGTGAGGTTCCCACTCTCCACAACCCTCTTTGTGTGATGAGACCTGATTGTGTTGTTGCTGTGCTCTAGTGTTATCCTGAATCATGTGGAGAGGACCCGGGTTCAGCAAATGATTTCCAGGGGTGTCTGATACATCATGTGCCACTAGTTATGTCTCCATCTCTTCTTCCCAACCAATATATCTACTTCGTGTAAATAGATTTATTGAGGTATAATTAATATATGATAAACTGCATATATGTAGATATTCAACTTTATAAGTACCAACATATGTATACACCCATGTGACCAGCACCACAATCAAAAAAGTGTGCTCACCTAAAACCCCTTTAAGATTTCTCTTGTCCCTTTGTAATTCCTCCTTATGCCCTTTTCAACCACTCACCATGTCCCCAGGGAACTACTGATCTTCTTCACGTTACTTTGGGTTAGTTTACATCTTACAGAATTTATATAAATTGAATCATAAGTATTTACATTTATATGTTTACCTTCTATCACTCAGTATAATTTTTGGTAATGCATCTATGTTGTTGTGAGTCCCAGGCATTCATTATTCTAACGCTGAGTTGCCTTCCTAGTATGCCAATGTATGCACAGACCTCAATGTGCTTATCTACTCATTTGGTGATGTATATTAGGAGTGTTTCTGGTTTCTGGATATTAGAAAGAAATCTGATACTCAGAGAAAATGGTCTCTATTATTCCTACAAAAACAGAAAAATCAACAACAAAAACTGAACAAACTGCAAAATAACTGACTTCAACACATCAGTTAAACGAAGTCATGGGGAATGCAACAAACTTGTAAGCTGGAAACAGACAGATTCCAGCAGGAATAAATAGGACTCAAACATTACCTTACTTGAGGGAGAGGACACCAGAGGTGATTTACATTAATAGAACAGCAAAGTAGCATGTGTAATAAATTTCTAAAACCTGGACGTGGTATAGATAGATGATAGATAGATAGACAGATAGATAGATAGATGGATGAGAGATAGTCTACCTTGAAAACAAGGACCAAAAGAAATTTTGTCTCAAAATTAACTTCAGAAAAACTAGAGTTCCTAAAATTAAGATTATTAGTAATAGAGATTGAATTTGCATAGCAAAAAAGAGGTTGATGCTCCAAAGCCCAGTTGATGATACTGATAATTGAAAAAGACAAATCCACATTGTAGTTGCTGATTTCAATGCTCCTTCCTCTGTAATTGTTCAATAACAAGGAAGTTAATAAGGGCAGACATGGATAGTATGAATTGTATTTTCAAACCCTTGATCCAATTTCCTTTATAGAATAGTCCACCGAAAAACCACATAATATACAAGCTGTCCCTGGACAGAAGTTATTAAGAGATGTGATAGCTAAATGCAGTGTGGTTTCTTTGTAAAACAAACAAACAAAAAAAGCATTTTGGTGACATGACCTGGCAAACCCACTTCTAGGTATAAATAAATAATAGAATTGAAAACAGGGACCTGAACAGGTGTTTGCACACAAATGTTCATAATAAATATTATTTGAACCTACAATTGGCATTATTAAGAATTGTTAACAATTACCCAAAGGTAGAAATAATCCTTTGTCCATGAACTGGAGGCTGGATAATCACAAAGTGATATAAGCATATATTAGAATATTATTGGGCTTTTAAAAGGAATGAAGTTCTGATTCATGGTACAATATGATGAAATTTCAAGAGATCATGGTATATGAAATAGGCCAGGCATAAAATAACTGTTGCATGATCTAAGTTACATAGAATAATTAGAGTATCCAAATTCATCAGTCAGAAACTAGAACAGGTTACCAGGGACTGGGTGAGGTTGGGAAATGGGTGGATAATACTTAATTGTGAGGGAGTTTCTCTTTGGGATGATGGAAAGTTTTGTTAATGGATGGTGATGATGGCTGATGGTGATAGCATTGTGAGTATAATTAACACCGCTGAATTGACTAACTGAAAATGGTAAAATGGGAATATTCAGTATGTATGTAAATGTATATCAGCAGCATAAAAAATGCAAACATTATAGAACTTAAATTAGAAGGCCTAATGTAAACTATGGACTCTAATTAATAGTACAATTACAATAATATTGTTTCACCAATGGTAAGAAAGTTACCAAAGTAATGCAAATTGTTAATAATGGGGGGGGAATGTGCATGTGTGTATGGATATATGAGAAGAAAGTACTATTTGCAACTTTTTTTTCCTGTAAACTTACAACTGCTCTAATAAAGATAATTTTAAAAGGTATTAGTGGAAAATGATTCAATTATAATAATATCTGCAGTTTAATAATACAAATGTATCAAAGTTTATTTCTTAATTTGGTCAAATATATCCTGGTTATATATTATATTAACATTTGGGAAATTGGGATGGTACATCTGTATTTTCTTTGACATTTTCCTGTAAATCTAAAATTATTAAAAAATAGAAGCTCATGTAAGATAAAAACACCATCATCAAAAATGAAATCACATTAACTTCTGGAAAACTTTTCTGGGAATTATATTATTGCATCCAAAATTATGAATTTATATTTTGACATTGTTCAATTACTACCTCAAAGGTGACAAATATATTTTTTCATCAGCAATATGTACAAAATACATAACTCCACAGATGAAAGTGCAATTATTTATTTTATTTGCTCTTACACAATGGGTGAAAAGTATTATTATTTTTAACATTTCCTTGGCCATCAATGAGCATGAATGCATTATGTATTTAGGAATTTTTACTGATACTCTGTAAATTGCAGAGTGAGATTTTCTACGGCAGCATACTTTTTTCTGGGAAATTTAGATATTACGCCCATCATTAAAATCAAACTTCTCATTTCCTTATTCATTGCAATATTACCATTCAAAATATTTCCTTGATTTTCAAATTATTTTACATTATGTGATCTTCTAGAAGTTAAATAATTTGATTCTATAAGGTGAGATATGTTTATTTGTTCATTATTCTTTATTTTGTTCAGAAAAGTTCTAAGAATCATTTTTATACCAATGTTACAAATTACATTGTTAACACAAGAGAAAAACTACAATAATATAAAATCTGTATTAATCAACAGTTATAATCTCCCCTTAATTTTCTTCACTCCTAAATCTTGAGGGATTTGGAATGGCGTCCACTCTGACTGCTTCAGGCAGAGATTAAGGGGCAGATGAATGGAGTAGTTTTGCTTGCATTTGAAGATAATCCTTGCTTTCTGAATGGGACTGATCAATCATCATGATTTTGTTAATATCATGAAATAAAGAAATAAGTTTCTTTTAAAATAAATTTTAGATTTGGAAAAACCCTTGACCAAAAGGGGGGAAAATTAAATACAAGAGTTTTTACTACTAAGAGATTTCAAATTGAGATGAGAGGTCATTTCAGATGTTTTGCTTATGCACATCTCATTTGTATCTCATGAGATACACATTATTTGCTCTTATTTACTACCACAGTAAATAAATCCTCAAGCAGGGGTGCTCCTGAGGGCTCTAGAGATATCTGGACACTATGGGCAAGGCAGACAAACTCATGAAATCAGCACCCCATCAGTGTGTCTTACCTTGGAATATATAACCTACTTCCCCAATATAACAGAGATAGATTCATTTATAATTTCCCTATACATGGTTCCCTTACCCCTTTTTTTGAACCTATAATTAACACTATACCCATTAAATATATGTCCTGGAGACTTAAATCTTCAGTTTATTCTTATATCAGGGGAGCCCTGGATCTCAGCAGACTTGAAGCCAACACCTACTCTCCAATTCATCACAGTCATCCAGGGCAACTAACAAAATGATGATGGACAACCCCAATCCCAAAAAGCAAAGAGTGTCTACAACTGCAAGCAAGACAGTTACATCCATCTGCCCCATGAGATCTATTCCCCCTCTCAATCTGAAGCAGAGTGGGCACCACCATCCCAAAATCATCAAGATTGAGGAATGAACATACTTAAGGGGGAAATGCAAACATTTACCAGTGTAGACATTACTATTGTAGTAATGGAAGAACTTTAATATTGATATAAAAATAGCAGTTACCTGAGTTTTTGAGGGTCAGGAGGGAAAGAATAGATGGAACATTGGGCATTTTTAAGGCATTGAACTTTTTCTGCATGATATTGCAATGATGGATACAGGCCATTTTACATTTTGTCACAACCTACAAAATTCTGCAGTGCAAAATGTAAACCATAATGTAAACTATAGACCATGGTTAGTAGGAATGCTTCAATGTTCATCATTTATAACAAAAGTACAATGCTCATATAAGACGTTATTAAGAAAATAAAAAAATAAAAAGATGTTTTTAATAGGGGAAATTATGAGAGGGTGAGCAGATGGGGTATATGGGAATCCCCTATATTTTCAGTGTAACTTTTCTTTAACCTAAAACTTCTTCAACTACAAGGGTTATATTTTAAAACTTTTCAATCACTTTCTTACTCATACACAGAACACATGCACAGACAATGAATTTATAATTAGATTC
This sequence comes from Cabassous unicinctus, assembly GCA_029593785.1. Classification (NCBI taxonomy): domain Eukaryota; kingdom Metazoa; phylum Chordata; class Mammalia; order Cingulata; family Chlamyphoridae; genus Cabassous; species Cabassous unicinctus. The sequence continues at coordinate 3,711 of JAQZBX010103805.1, read as the reverse complement.
ATTTGAAATCAGTTATCTTTACAGTGTGAGGTAGTGCTCCAGAATTAGGCTTTTCTATGTGTATGTACATCCTTTCCATCCTAGAATAACAAGTATATTTTAAAATATATGCCATTTCACCAGAATATAATTGTAAATCTTGCCATACAAAGCATGAATGTAAAATGATATTTCTTTGTAAGTTTTAAATTGTTATATTTTCCCATTTAAAGTAAGAGCACTCATATTACCTTATGAATTTATTAATAAATATAAAAACTAATGAGCCAAATCACCTTAACTTTTATAATTTTCATTACTATGTTGGCTGAATTAACATATTGATTCTTCATAAAAATGATAAGAGCAATTATCCAATGTTACAAGGTTTATTTTCTAGATGGATCTGTGATACTTACTTTTTAATAATACACACTGTAGAAATTACTCAGTTGTCCACTTTACAGAATTCTGCATAGCATTCCAAAAATAATGACCTGGAGTTAATCTAGGTCTCCCAGGCTGTACACACAGCAGTAATGAGCCAAAGGTGTTCTGGGAATTTGTAACAATGTTAGAGTTTGATCTCTATTTTCAGGAAAACTAAGGGTCCTCCTTAGAGTGTGTACAGCAGCATGATGAGCAGAAAGGGGACTTTCTACTGTGACCCAGAAGGGGGTATATGGGGTGGGGGAGGCATTTCTGAAAGGCACTAATAAAGGGGTTGAGAGCATATAGTTTGCAGATGGGTTAATGTATTCTATGAAGTGGAATTAGCCACCCAAACTGGGCTGGGTAAGTGAGAATGTAGACAAGAAACTGATTCATGAGACATGAAGGAGACAATGTAAAGGTACATGTTTCATTGCATGGAGAATAAGGAAACTTAATGGTCTATGCATGATACTCCCTGCCCTTTTGCACCCACCCTTTTATGGGATAGGTGGTAAATATCTTTACTGGGGCTTCCTGGGTTATAGACTCAGTACTCTGTATGGCAGCTCACACAGCTGCCAATTTCTTCTCTATGAGACTATAGTGCTTCTCCACTTTTCTCCACAGCTGACTCTAAATCTGCAAGAGAATCAGAGGTTAGTGTTAAATCATCAATGTAATGATACACCTGAACAGTTTCAGTATTTTGCCACTTTTCTAGGTCTTTAACCACTAAACCATGACAAATTGTGGGGCTGTGAGCATAGCCCATAGGCAGTACAGTAAAAGTTCACTGTTGACCTTCCCACTTGAAAGCAAACTGATCCTGTGCTTCATAAGGAATGGTGATGGAGAAAAAGGCATTTGCCAAGTCTAAAACAAAATGATAAGGTCCCAATGTCAAAGTCAAACTATCGATTAGTTCAAGAATAGAAAGCACAGCTGTATGTAAAGGAGGAACTACTTTTTGAGCTCTCCATAGTCAACAGTCATATGCCACATCCCATCAGGCCTGCAGATGGGCCATACCAGGGCATTAAACAGGCTCTGGGCCTCATGGAGGATTTGTACCTTGACCAGTTCTTTAATAGTTGCTGATATTTCTTCATGCCCTCGTGGCAAATGGTACTGCTTTATGGTCACTGCGCTATTGGATTCAGGCAACACAACAGGAACATGTCTCCCCCTGTCACCACCAAGACTAACCATCATGGCTGTTTCCTTAAGGGGTCAGTAGCATGTTGCATGAGCAAGTCCCTCATCAGGCTGTTAAGCCTCTGGGAATCAGGTTTCTGGTTATCGGCATCAAAGACAGCACCAAGCATGCTCATTTTTCCAGACTGCTTGTACAAGGTCAGAGTATGTAGTCCACTGGATCACTGAGTCTGGCAATTCTCTTCTGTTATTCCAGACTGTATATATGAACAGCTGTCTGGAGCCACTCCATCAATGAGTGGGTGAGATTTCCCCCAGCATTCTGCTGTGCATTTTAGAGATGCTGGTGTAGCAAGGGATGGCCAGTAAGCAATGCTAACTTCTCTATCTCAGTTCTGGAATACAAAATGCCACCCACCCCCACATCTCACAGATGCAGCAGCCATGCAGCTATGGGCTCTTCTGGCTTCTGCTGAAACTGTTGCCCCAATTTAACCAGTTTTGCTTGTATAGAGGGACAGTACACGGTGTGCTGGATGACATGGGGCTGCCCCACAGGGGCCCCATCTTGTCCCATGTTTTGGTCATGTTTCATCTTCTAAGTAACAAGCAGATGAGCTCATCAGATGCGTCTTACTTCTTCCTCATCTGAACTACTGCTAACTGACACATCTCAGCACTCTAGCCGTACATGTGACTGCTGAAGTTTCTCATGCAACTGGTCAATGTCCCTCTCCTGTTCATATAAGTGGCTAGCCTGTTTCAATGTCTCTTGGGTGGTGTCTCAAAGCAAGGACAGGAACATCCAGCCTAACTAATCACCTGCTGCTTGTGGTTTCATATCACCCAGTAGGGGCTCAGACTGCTGCAGGGCACTCAGGAAAGCTGCTGGGGTTTTATCTGGGATCTCTGCAGGACAGGCACACCAGCAGTACAGCCACTCTGCCACCCCAGCCCACATACAGGTGGTTGGCCACCCAGTGCCCATGACCCCTACCTCCTCCACAGTCAAGGGAGCAGTGGGAGAACATTTCAAATGCTGCCAACTACACCATTTGTCCATTGTGTCCATCCATCTCGGGAGCCCATGAGGGAGGTAGGAAGAAAAAGGACTCTTGGTGGAGAGGGAAGCTTGTTCATACTGGCTCAGGCACAATCTGCTCCAGACAAACAGGCAAGCAAGCATGGCTGTTCTTTATTTGCAGGGTTATTTATACACCATTGTTATTACTCAAGTGTTACTCAGAAAGAACACAACATACAAATTCCCAGAATCATTTTTGCTATGCCTAGGAAGTATGTGTACTCTGAGTCAAAGGGTTTGTAAACTCATAGCTGATTCAATAGTTGGACCATTGCCCAAGTCTTAACCTTCACAGTTTAACTCTGACAGCTTAAACCTCACAGTATACTGCCCAAATCTCAACACTTACAGGGACCCACACCAAATCTTGGTGTGTATTTCCATCTTTCTCTCCCATTTCTCAGCAAGCTCTGTTCTTTCCCCCATTTCCCAAAGAAAATCTTTTTACTGGCCTAACTAAACAAATACAAGCATACAATCATACATTCATACATACATGTACAAACAGATGTCAAAAGTAATCTTACTAAAATATATTATCCTTGAAAACTATAAACATTTTAAATGATAAAGACAGCAATTGTGTTTCAACTTCATAAAGGACAAATAGACACAAACAAAAGACACCAACATATTAATATTAGATATTGAATAATCTGGGGAGAGGAAGGGTTTCCTAATTTATGATAGACAATTACCATTGCCTAGCATTAGAGTTTGGATTAAGTTTAGGAAATAAGTAATCTGCTTGCTAGCAGCACTCTGAGATATGAAGAACAAAAAACTGAATTGATTCCCCATACTCGATTAATCAGTACAAGATGAGAGAAATCTAGGGGTTGTTAAGAACAAAAGCTGATGAATGTTAATGGACTAAATTCACCTATCAAGAGACACAGATTGGCAGAATGGATAAGGAAGTATGATCCATCTATATGTTGTCTACAAGAAACTCACCTTCGACCCAGGGATTCAAGGAGGCTTAAAGTGAATGGCTGGAAAATCATTCTACAAGCTAACAATACCCAAAAATGGGCAGGAGTAGCTATTCTAATATC
>JAQZBX010103804.1:0-11018 GCA_029593785.1 Cabassous unicinctus | reverse complement strand
ATGTTTATCCTATATAAATATCCAATTGTCCAAGCACCATTAATTGAAAAGTATTGATTAATGAAACTACCACACATTATCAATGCTATATGCTTTGTTTCTAATTGAGTGACTCCATAGCTGTGCTCTTTATACTGTAGCAATGAATACTGTAGCCTTAGACACTGGGTATCAACTGAAGAGGTAAATTAAAATGACACATTTATGACTGACTTCTTTTTTTTAAAGATTTATTTACTTATTTACTTTTATCCATTTTTACCCTAACTCAAAGGAAATGAAGAAATATTAATAGATATTTGATCAAATTGATGAATAAAGCATTAACACTCTAATTTAATCAATATTCAGCAGAGTATTCTGGCTATATACTATTCTCTGGAAAGGAAGAATCAATTTCTTAAGGACATTTAATTTCAATGAGTAATTACAAAAATAGTCTCAATGCAATGTAAGCATTCCAAGATACTAAGTTTTACCATGTGTGTCTCCCTTTTCATAACCTTTTCTTCTATCTTACAGGTAATCATGATCCTGACTGGAAATGCAGGGACATAGCATGCGTATTTGCGATTTAATAAATAAAGTCTTATTTGCAATATTATTCAAAATATCCCATGCCCCTTCTGAGGTGGCCTTCTCTGCAATAGCCTTTGTAAGATAGAAAAATTTAATCAACATTCATGACTAGCAGGCTAAAAGTCTTTGAAATAACATTCTTTGACCAACAAAATGCAATCAAAAGTAATGTTTGTACATCTAAGAGCTAACATATGTACTTCTTTACAGGATCTTTTGAATCAGCCATAAGGAACACTAACATCCTATATATAGGGCACCCCAATAGCCTGCTCTTTGAATGTGGGATATACCGTGCCAAGCTGTAGACAACACAAAATGGTTATAAGATGAAAATAAGCATCATGGCTCTCAGCACCAACTTAAGGTTTATTTGTGTCTGCAATGTAAATTAGTCTTAGTTAATACTAAAAGGAATGGTTTTGTACAGCAGTTTAATCAACTTATAAACACAAACAAAAAACATATCCACATATCCTTGGATCTGTGAACTCACTAGCAATTGATGCATCCATATATACTTTTTTCCATTTTCCTAATTTTGTGGCAGTACCTTGTGGTTAAAAATTTTATTTCCATTCAATACCAATGGTGATGAATATACTGTTATTTCTAAAATAAATTATTTGCACTTCTTTGTAATTCCTTTCTAGGCCTTACAAGTTAATTTTTAAGTGGTTTATGATGTCAAATTCAGCACCCTTGTGTTGGTTATAGAGAAAGAAATTCTTCATTATAATGCAATCATATTCACAAATATGTTTCCATTGTGCATATATATTTTCTTTTCATTTAAATATTTATTAAAGTATAGCATGTATATATGAAAATACATAAACTATAATTGTATAGTAGAAGCTGTGAACCTACAAAACAAACATGCACAACAACATACAGTGTTCCCATACCTCACCCACCACCATTGTCTATATTTTTGTCAGTCTTCCTATTCTTCTTACTTCTCTTCTCCTCCTTCCTTTAAGCTACTGAAGATATCTTAAAAAATATTTTAATATTGGTTTTCTTTCAATGAAATGTTTCAGTTTCACCACAAGGTCCGGTATAGCTAAGCTATATAATTGCACATATATATATTTATGTACTCCATATAATTTCATGCTATTGTTTCTTACACATTTTAATTTTCTATCTTTAGTTACTAATTTTTCATGTTTGATATTTTTGTAGATTTGATGCAATAAATTCCCTTCTCAAAACCTATTCCAATAACATATTCATATTGCCTGTGCAGATTTTTGCTAATGGCAGGACTGTTACTCCTTTTGGAGTTCTTATACATTTTATTTTCCTTTCTTTGCCTCACCATATTGCTTTGTAAATGTAGAAATAATTGTCTTCATTGTCAGGCTAGCTATAAAGGATGCTTCGTTCATGTGTGTATTTGTTCTATGATGTCTGACTTAAGAAAATTACATTTTTCACGTTAATTTTTCTCATAGTATGGAATTCTTACTTTTTATTTTTGCTAAAGTTTTATAATTATTACTGTCATTGTAACTGACCCATAGCTACACTTTCCGATGTATTACTTAGTAGGCAAGTTATACCTCATTGATTTTTGCTGCATTGGTTGTGAATTCTCTGGCACACAATAAATTAATTTCTCTCTCAGTGTGTTATGGTCAGATTTTCCTGTATATTTTGTTTGGGTGCTCAGACCTTATGGTGATGTACTATAAATGTCATGCTGCCACTGTCACCCCCTGTACCATGGGCTCGTCATCACCCACATCAGTGCACACACTCAACTGGTGGTTCTCTGACAAGTGAGCTCATCAATTCTGTTATCCAGACTGGAATCATGTTCAGGATTCCCTTCACAAAGCCAAATGTGATCTATCAATTCTTCTTTGATATTCCTTCACATGTTCAGTTTTCTAAGTCTATAGTTCTAGCTAAAGGTGATTTCACTATTAGTATGGTTTTCCTGTATGTTTATATCATATATAAATATATATTCAATGGTAGTTAGGATACAGTCTATGGAAGCTGATAACAAAATATTTTTCACCTGTACTCCAGAGTTGACAATTCTCATTTTGCTTATGGTACAACAACTGAAAGCCAAAGGTCAAACTGGATGAAGAAATTATGTATTTGCAGTTATAATATCAAATGTTAATGGCTTGAACTTCCCAATCAAAAGACATGGACTGATAGAATGGATTACAAATATGATCCATCTATATGTTGTCTACAAGAGACTCACCTCAGACATAAGGATACAACCAGGCTTAAAATTAAATGTTGGAAAAATATATTCTATGCAAATAGTAATCAAAAAAGAGCTGGAGTAGCAATACTAATAACAGACAAATAAATTTTAAATGCAAAACTGTTATACCGAATGAAGAAGGTCATTATATATTAATAACAGGGGCAATTCATCAAAAAGAAATAACTATTCTAAATATTTATGCACTTAACCTCACTGCCACAAGTTACATGTGGCACACACTGGCAAAGCTGAAGAAAGAAATTGATGTCTGCAATAATAGTTGGAGACTTCAATACACCACTTTCAATATTGGATAGAACATCTGGACAGAGGATCAATAAAGAAACAGAGAACTTGAATAAAATGATAATTGAACTAGACATAACAGACATCTATAGATCACTGCATCCCCAAATAACAGGATATACATTCTTTTCAAGTGCTCATGGATACTTCTCCAAGATAAACAATATGTTGGGTCACAAGAAAAGTCTCAATAAATTTAAAAAGATTGAAATTACACAAAACACTTTCTCTGATCATAACTGAATGAAACTAGAAATTTAAAAAATGGACAGAAAAAGGGAAAATTCATAAATATATGGAGATTAAACAACACACTCTTAAACAATCAATGGATCAAAGAAGAAATTTCAAGAGAATTCAGCAAATATCTTAAGACAATTGAAAATGAGAACACAATATATCAAAACATGTGGGACATCACAATGGCAGTGCTGAGAGGGAAATTTATAACTCTCAATGCTTACATTAAAAATAAGAAAAAGAGCTAAAATTGAAGATTTAACTGCACACCTGGAAGAACTAGGAAAAGAAAAGCAAACTATCCCAAACCAAGCCAAAGAAAAGAAATACTAAATATCAGGGCAGAAATCAATGAAATTGAGAACAAAAGAACAATAGAGAGATTCAACAAAACCAAAGGTTGGTTCTTTGAGAAGTTCAACAAAATTGATAAACCGTTAGCTAGACTGACAAAAAAAAAGAAATAAGACACAATAAATAAAATCAGAAATGCGGGGGGATATTACCATTGACCCCGTAGAAATGAGAGATCATAGATGATACAATGAACAACTGTATGCCAAAAAATTAGACAATGTAGATGAGATGGACAAATGCCAGGCAACACATGTACCAGCTACACTGACTTTAGAAGAAATAGAAGACTTCAGCAACCAATCACAAGTGAAGAGATTGAAACATCATCAAAAACCTCCCAAAGATGAAAAGCCCGGAACCAGATGGCTTCACAGGTGAATTCTATCAATCATTCCAAGATGAACTTATAGGGATCTTGCTCAATCTCTTCCAAAAAAATTGAACAAGAAAGAATGATACCAAACTCATTCTATGAAACCAACTTCACCCTAATGCCAAAACCAGATAAAGATACTACAAAAAATGAAACTACAGACCAATATCTCTAATGAATACAGATGCAAAAATCCTCAACAAAATACTTGCAAACAGAATCCAAAAGCACATTAAAAGAATTATCAGTGTGGTCTAGTGGGTTTTATTCCAGGTATGCATGGTTGGTTCAACATAAGAAAATCAATTAGCATAATAAACCATACTAATAAATTGAAGAAGAAAAACCACATGATCCTCTTGATTGATGCAGAAAAGGTATTTGACAAAATACAGCACCCTTTCTTGATAAAAACACTCTGAAAGATAGGAATAAAAGGAAGCTTTCTCAATATGGTAAGGAACGTATATTAAAAACCTAGGTAGCATTGTACTCAAATGTGAAAAATGTACAGTTTTCCTGCTGAGATTAGGAACAAGACAAGGATGCCCACTGTCACCATAATTATTCAATATTTGCTAGAAGTTCTAGCTAGAGCAATTAAGCTAGACAAAGTAATAAAAGGCACCCAAATGGGAAAGGAAGAAATAAAACATTCACTACTCACTGATGACATGATACTATATCTAAAAAATCCTGAAAAATTCACAATAAAGCTATTAGAATTAATAAATGAGTTCAGCAAAGTGGCAGGATACAAGCTTAATATGCAAAAATCAGTAGCATTTCTATACACTACTGATGTACAATCTGAGAAGAAAATCAGAAAAATAATTCCGCTTATAATAGTGACTAAAACAATCAAATATTTAAGAATAAACTTTACCAAAGACATAAAGGATTTGTTTTCAGAAAACTATAAAACATTGCTAAAAGAAACTGAAGAATTATTAAATAAATAGAAGGATATTCCATTTTCATGGATTGGAAGATTAAATATTGTTAAGATGTCATTTCTACCAAAACGGATTTAAAGATTCAACACAATCCCAATAAAAATCCCAAAAGCCATTTTTGCAGAAATTGAAAAGCCAATAATCTAATTTATTTGAAAGAGTAAACACCCTGAATAGCAAAAAATATCTTTAAAAAGATCCATGTGGAAGATCTCTCAATTCCTGACTTTAAAGTATATTACCTGGATTCAGTGGTAAAAACAGTTGTTACTGGCACAAGAACAGACAGATTGACCAATGTAACTGAACTGAGAACTCAGAAATTGACCCTCACATCTATAGTCAAGCAATTTTTGACCAGGCTATTAAGCCCACCTAGCTCAGCCAGAGCAGTCTAATTCAACAAATGGTGCTTGGAGAACTGATAGCCATATCCAAAAGAAAGGAAGAGGACCCCTATCTCACACTTTATATAATACAAAAATCAACTCAAAATGGATCAAGGACTTAAATATAAAAACAACAACCATAAAACAACTAGAAGAAAATGTAGAAGAACATCTTCAAGATATTGTGGTAGGTGGTAGTTTCTTAAACCTTATGCCCAAAGCACAAGCAACAAAAGAAAAAATAGATAAATGTGAGCTCCTAAATATTAAACACTTTTGCACCCCAAAGGACTTTGTCAAAAGGGTGAAAAAACAGCTGACTCAATGGGAGAAAATATTTGGCAATCACATACCTGATAAGGTTTTAATATGCACTATCTATAAGGAGTTCATAAAACTCAACAATAAAAAGACAAAATATCTGATTAAAAAATGGGCAAAAGACTTGAAAAGACAGATTTCCAAAGAAGAAATATAAAAGGCAAAGAAACACATGAAAAAATGTTCAAGATCACTAGCGATTAGGGTAATGCAATTCAAAACTACAATGAGATATAATTTCACACCTATTAAGCTGTCTACTATTAAAAAGTCAGAAAGCTGCAAATGTTGGAGAGGATGTGGTGAGAAAGGAACACTTATTCACTTTTGGTGGGAATGTAGAATGGTAGAGCCACTGTAGACGACTGTTGGCATTTCCTAATGAAGTCGAATATAGACTTGCCATGGGACCAAGTAACCATTGCTAGGTTTATACCCAAAATAACAGAGAACAGTGACATGAATAGATATCTGTACACTGATATTCATAGCAGAATTATTCATGATAGCCAAAAGTTGGAAATAACCTAGATGTCCAGCAACTGATGAATGGATAAATAAATTGTGAAGTATACACATGATGGAATATTATGCAGCAGTAAGAACAAATGATGTCATGTAACTTATGACAACATTGATGAACCTGGAGAACATTATGTTGAGTGAAGCAAGCCAGACACAAAAGGAAAAATACTGTATGATTCCCCTATTTTGAACTAAATATATTATGTGAAAAATAAATACATTATGTGAAATGTGATTATGGGTAGAATTGTATATATAAGATCATTTTTCCCTGAAGCTGAACAAAAATAAGTTAATACACAATGTTAATATCAGACAAAAAAAAGTATACTAAGTGAAGGAGACCAGATACAGAGCAATACATATTGTATGATTCCATTTATATAAAATGTAAATATAAATGAATTCTTAAAGATGAAAGATTAGTTGTTATGTAGGTCTGAAGAAGGAATTACAAAGTGTTTGGAGACTTTTTTTTTTTGAGTAAAGAAATTGTTCTAGAATTTTTAGGAAGATGAATGCACAACATTATGATTATACTAAAAGCTATTGACTATATACTTTGGATAGAATAGCCAGAAACAGCAGCTATGTACAGTGGGGGAAGCATTGAGAGATTGAGAGGTGAAGAATTTTCTTGTTTGTTTACCTGTTTTTTGTTTAGTATTATTAATACTAAACAATACTAACTATTAATATTGAAATAATGAAAATGCTCTAATAATGATTGAAGTGATGAATGAACAACTGTGATTATAGCAAATACCATTGATTGTACACCTTGGAGGAATTGTATGCTTTATTTATATGTATCAATAAAATTGATTTAAAAAAAGAATATAAGAAAAGAGAGAACAGAGGGAAGAGGTGAGACAATTAAAAAATAAAAGATGAGATTAAAGTTAATCACAATATTTCAGAAATTAAAATATATTTAGAAAGACTGAATTTCAATCATCATGAATATATTACTATTCCAAATTTATTTAAATTTAATAATTTACCATGAGAATATATACAGCAGATGTTAATGAAAATGAATGTCAAGCAAGTCCATAATTAATTATGGTTAAATAAAGATTTCAAAACTTTAGTCAGAAATTCATATAAGAAATCATGTAAAAATTTAAAGAGCTGGACATGTAAAATAACAAATGACATGCACAGAATACTAGATAAAACAATGTCAGATTTCACATTATTTTAAATGTACATAGAACATATAGCAATATTGAGTATGGCCTAAATAAGTGGTCCTTAACCCTGGTTGATATCCCAACCTAGGGAAAATGTGGCAATATCTGGAGACACTTTTTATTGTCATGACTGAGGGAAGGATATGCTACTGGTATCTTTGGGTGGAGGCAAGAGATGCTCCTAGAGATCTGCTTTAGTTTCCTAACTGCTGCCACAACACCCATGCAATCTGTTGGCTTAAACAATATGTTGGCTCATGTTTTTGAGGCTAGGAGAAGTCCAAACCAAGGCATCATCAAGGCAATATTTTCTCCCAGAAGACTGTGGTATATTGGGGCTGGCTAACAGCAATCCTTGGCCCTTGGCTTTTCTGTCACATGGCAAAGCACATGTCAACATCTCCTAACTTCTCTGGGTTCCATTGACTTCCAGTTTTTGGCTGTTTCTTGAGAATTTCTCCCAATGTGTCTGAATATCATTCAGTCTGAAAATCCTAATAATAATACTAAGACCATTCTCATTCAGTTGGGTCATACCTTAACTGAAGTAACCTCATCAAAAGGTCCTATTTGCAATGGGTTCATACTTGCAGGAATATATCAAGTTTAAAAAACATATTTTCTAGGATACATGGTTCAAGCCTCTATAACATCCTATAATGTTCAGGACAATCCACCACCACAAAGAATTATTTGTTCTAAAATGACAATAGTGCCCTGTTTGAGAAGCCTTGTTCTAAACTGTTAACTACTCTATAAACTATCTTAGAACTTATATTGAATGTTCTATTGTCACAATGAAGTTAAGTTTTAAAAGGATAACTAAAAAATCTTTAAATGCTTATACATTTAGTCATACATATTGAAATAACTAATGAGCCCAACAAGAAATTTCAGTTAAAATTAGAAAAAAATTGAGCTAATAATTTCAATAGTTTGACGTATCAAAAGTAGCATAATGTAGCAAAAGCCTTGCTTAGATGAAAATTTTATACACCCAAATATTAAATGATAGAAAAAAGGAAATGAAATCCAGTGATGTAAATTTTTACTCAAATGTGAGAAATAAACAACAAATTAAATACAAAATAAAAATAAGTAAATAAAGAATTCAAATACATAAATTAACAAGAAAGAAAATACACACTTAGTAGAAAGTTTCAACAATGTCAAAAAATAATCTTTAAAAAACTATTGCTATACACTTATTATTTATGTGTGTTCATATATGAATGATATACTTCAATAAAATAGAAAAACTATCTTTTATAAAACTAATGAAATTAATCTTTTGAAACAAATTACCAATATTAGGAATGTAGAGAATTACATACCATATATATGTGTACATATATATGTTTGAAAAGAATTATAAAAAGATACGATGCACATTTTATGGTAATGATTATTATACTTATATTAAATTGACAAACTCCCAGAAAAGAAAAGTTAACAAACCTGATAAAAGAAAAACTACAAAATATTGTTAGTAATAAATCTCTACAATAAATTGATTTTGTAGTTATAGAAATTAGACAGCACAAATAGAAATGCATGTATAGATGGAATAACCAATAATGTTTTCAAATATTTAAGGAAAGAAATTTTTATTTATTTCAGGAATGCAAGATTGATTGTTTTAACTTTGAAAATCAACTTGTAAAATCAGTACAGTTTATATCTTAACGTAAAATGAGAGAAATACCCTATGATCATCTCAAGAAAGCAGTTTAATTTAACAAATTTAATAAATTTAACTTCTACGGACTCAGTCTTTAACCCAGTTAAGCTCTGGGCATGGGTTCCCTTTCCCAGCTCTGCAGGACCCTTTCTGATGGCTGTCTTGTCTCTCCTGTCCCACACAAAGAGTGAAAATTGTATAATTACATGAATATAAAATTCAAAAACAGGCAAAATAATATATGATGTTAGAAGTCAGGAGAGTATTGTGTGGATGGGGCCAGGCGGCGTGGTGGAGTTAGTCACTTGAAGGGAAAACAAAAGGAAATTATGGAATACAAGGGATAATATAATGTATTGCTTGATCTTGGTGCAAATAACCACAGTGTGCTGTTTGTGGAAACTCACCCAAAATAAATGCACATTTATTTTAATTTTAATAAAATTTTTAAAGTGAAGAACACATAAAATATTTAAAATATAAAAGACAGCATAATAAAATAAAACCATTAAAATATATAATATATCATAAAGTATGAGAGACAAAAACCAAATATGTCTTTCTTGGCAATAAATTTGAAATGGCTTAATATTTTGCACAAAAAGGGGGATAATTTCCATCAGGGGTGGTGATTTTACTATGGTAATTAAGCATGGTTAGATAAGGACAACTAGGGGTTTCTTCCGTGCAGGTCCAACAAACCAGTTGAAGCTGTTTTTCATACTTTGATGCTCTAGCAGGATTCTTAACCACAAGTTTTGGCACCAGGCACCAGATGGGGGTTGCTTCTCACCATCATCTGATTTACAAGTGATTTTGTCCCTCTGCATCTTAGCAGCAGTAAAGAGAAGAAACAAACGAGAATAAAGCAGTTAGTTTCAGGCATCCAGTACTTTCCAAACTAATGCTTTTGGTGTTTTACTTTACATCCATCAATTCCTTCCTTTTTGTGTGTGTGATATTTTTATCATGGGGAAAAGAGGTGAAGGTTAATTTTTTGTAACTGTTTCCTGCTGGCATCATGACTGTTGCTATCTTAGGAAACCATAGTAGGAGGGTGCTCTAAAGAGGAAAAGACCATCTGTTAGAAGTTGCAATTGCTTTTGGATAAAACATTGTGCAAAAAATATGAGCACAGGTGCAATAGTTAAGATAGTTAGAATAATGATGAATGGTTCTATGAAAGGGGGCAGCCACTTAGTAAGGGCAAATATGTTCTAAAAGGAAAAATTCTTCCCTATGTTATGAGGTTATTTGCTTTTCTTTTTTTAGCTCTTTAATGTTATCAAGAACTTTTTCTGATTCATTTACATAGTAATAGCACTCCTCTTTTAGGAATAAACAAGTTCATCCTTGTACTTCTGTTAGTAAATCAAGGGCTCATTGGTTTTGCAGCACCACTGCAGCTAGGGAATTTACTTGTCTTTGCACTGTTAAAACAATATCTGCATTTCAGTTTGCTAAAAATCACTCCATGCTCAATGCCTTAATAAATCCCAGAAAGAAATAAAAAAATAAAATGAAATAAATTAAAAAAAAAAACAAACAATATCTGCTATCTGGTCTCAATCTGCAACCACTTCTTTGGAGAGATGGATGGCTAAGTACCATGGTGTAGCTGTGGTCCAGGTGTATGCTGTGATTCCTAAAGATAAACAAGGGATTAATTGGATTGCTCTCTTTGATCTGGGGCTAAACTGTGTTATTACTGGAAAGTGTAAAGGAGTGCTATCTTTCATTGTGAATACTGAAGGGAAAACATATCCAAGACTACAAAGTCCTTTCTAATGTGGTGGCAGGGATAGATAAGCAATGATTCTACACAGAAAATATATTTATAATTTCAGATTTAGGCT
>JAQZBX010103803.1:0-11019 GCA_029593785.1 Cabassous unicinctus | reverse complement strand
TGGGTAAATTTATATTCTGACCTGAAAGGCAATGAAATTAGGAAGGCCTACAATTTTGTAACATCTAATTATGAAAACATTTAGAATAAAAAAGAGACTTATTTTTTGATGAGTATTATCCTAAAAATATTTATTGAAGAAATGCATTTTGGGGACAAAAAATAGAACTTGTGAAAATATTTGGGCTGAAATATTTTCACAAATACACCAATAGAGCGAATATTTTCTCAGTTAAAAAATCTAATCTGTAGAGAAGAGTTAATTGAAGGTGTCAATAATTTCAAATAGTTTAGCCATTAAATGTAACTTTGAAGATTGTTGATAATTTTATGAAAAATTAAAAATAATAAGACCATACTAGCATACTAGAGAAAAGATAAGTTCTTCAGAAAAATGCTAATGATACAGTATTGAGACAGATGTAGGTAAAAACCTGAATAACGAAGTAAGTAGTAACTAGAAATTATTTAAAAATTTTATTATAGTAATATATATACATAAAATTTTCCATTTTAACCACTTTCAAGTGTACAATTAATTTGTATTAAAGTCATGCACAATGTTGTGCTGCCATCATCATTATCCATTGCCAAAACTTTTCCATCATTGCAAACAGAAGTTCTGTACCCATCAGGCATTAATTCCCCATTCCCTGTAATCCACTTTCTGTCCCTATAAATTTGCATATTCTAATTATATCATATAAGTGAAATCATACAATATTTGTCCTTTTGTGTCTGGCTTATTTCACTAAACATGATGTCTTCAAGGTTCATGAAACATTTCTCATCTTCAATGTTCAATCTAACATTTCTCCTTTTAATCACATTCAGATATGTGTTTCAGTGCTGTTAATTATGTTCATAATGTTGTGCTATCATCATCACCATCCATTACCAAAACATTTCCATCATTCCAAATAGGAACCCTGTACATTTTATACCTTAACTTCCTATTCCTTACCCACCCAATCCCCTGGTAACCTGTATTCTAGATTCTGATTCTCTGAGTTTACTTAATCTAATTGTTTCAAATCAGGGAGGTAATATATTTGTCCTTTTGTGTATGGCTGATTGAACTCAGCATGATGTCTTCAGGGTTCATTCATGTTGTCACAGGTATCAGGACTTCATTCCTTTTTACGGCTGACTAGTATTGCATTGTATGTATATACCACAGTTTGTCCATTCATCAGTTGATGGACACTTGTGTTGCTTTCACCTTTTGGCAGTTTTGAGTAATGCTGATATGAACATTGGCATGAAAATATCTGTTCGAATCCCTTCTTTCAATTCTTTTAGGTATATTCCTAATAGTGAGATTGCTGGGTCATATGGTAGTTCTATACTTAGCTTTCTGAGGAACCACCAAACTGTCTTCCACAGCGGCTGCATCATTTTACATTACCACCAGCAAGGAATGAGTGTTCCTATTTCTACACATCCTCTCCAACAATTGTTTTTTCTTTATTAGCAGCCATTCTAATGGGTGTGAAATGGTATCTCATGGTTTTAGTTTGTATTTCCCTGACGGCTAATGATGTTGAGCATCTTTTCATGTGCTTTCTGGTCATTTGTATAACTTCTTTGGAAAATGTCTGTTCAAATCTTTTGCCCATTTTTCAGTTGGGTTGTCTTTTTGTTGTTAAGTTGAAGGATTTCTTTATGTATTCTAGATATTAAACCTTCATCAGATATGGGGTTTCAAATATTTTCTCCCATTGTGTAGGTTGTCTTCTTATTTTCCTGATAAAGTCCTTTGAGGCTCAAAAGATTTTAATTTTGTTGAGGACCCATTTATCTCTTTTTTTCTTTTGTTGCTTGTGATGAAGTCTAAGAAACCTTTTCCTGACACAAGGCCCTGAAGATGCTTCTCTACATTTTCTTCTAGGAGTTTGATAGTTCTAGCTCTTATATTGTAAGGTCTTTGGTCCATTTTGTGTTGATTGCTTAAACAAATAAATTTTATTGATATATATTAATAAAGCATACAATTCATCCAAAGTGTACATTCAGTGGTGCACTTTCCCTTCCAAATGAATTTGGTAGTTACCTTTTCTATTTCTGTAAAGTAGGCTCTTAGAATTTTGATTGGTATTGTATTGAATTTATAAATCAGTTTGGGTAGGATTGGCATCTTCACAATATTTAGCCTTCCAATCCATGAACACAGAATGTCTTTCCATTCATTTAGGTCTTTATTGGTTTCTTTTAGCATTGTTTTGTAGATTTCTGCATATAGGTCCTGTACTTCTTTGGTTAAATTGATTCCTAGGTATTTGAGTCTTTTTGTTGCTATTGCAAATGGAATTTTTCCCCTGATTTCTTTTTGTCAATGTTAGTCTAGCTAGGGGTTTGTCAATTTTGTTGATCTTCTCAAAGAACCGGCTTTTGGTTTTGTTGATTTTCTCTATTCTCAATTTCATTTATTTCTGCTCTAATCTTTATTATTTCTTTCTTTCTGTTTGCTTTGGGAATGGTTTGGTGTTCTTTTTATAATTTTTTCCAGTTGTTCAATTAGATCTTTGATTTTAGTTCTTTCTTCTTTTTTCATATAGGCGTTTAGGTTTATAAATTTGCCTCTCAAGACTGCCTTCACTATATCCCATAAGTTTTGATTACTTGTGTTCTCATTTTCATTTGTCTCTCTATATTTACTGATTTCACTTGCAATTTCTTCCTTGACCCACTAATTATTTAGGTGTGTCATTTGCAAATTTACCTCCTTCCTGTCTATTATTGATTTCCAGTTTTATTCCACTATGATCTGAGAAGGTGCTTTGTATAATTTCAAGCTTTTTATATTTATTGAAAGCTGTATTGTGACATAACATGTGGTCTATCCTAGAGAAAGATCCATGGGCACTTGAGAAGAATGTATAACCCGCTGAGTTTGGATGCATCGTTCTGTATATGTCTATTAGATCTAACTTGTTTATCATATTGTTCAAGTTCTCCACGTGTGAATGGATGTGAATGGCGCATCTCTCTTCCCGGGGCCTCTGCCATGTCTATGGAGCTGTCTCTCTTCCTCTATGTATCTTCTCTGTGTACTACTTTTGTGTGTGTCTCCTTGATTGAGTGTCCATTTTTATAGCCCACAAAGGGGTGGGGACTCATACTGAGTCGCCCTAATGACGTGGTCAAATCAAAGCCTTAATCTTTTTTCTTTTTTCTTTAAGAATTATTTATTTCTTTCTCTCCCCCCTTGTTGTTTTGCGCTGGCTGTCTGCTCTCTGTGTGTTATTCTCTGTCTATCTTCTGTTTAGGCGTCACAGGGAAGCGATCCTGGGACCTTCCGGAGTGGAGAGAGGCTGCTCAATCTCTTGTGCCACCTCAGCTCCCTGATCTGCTGCATCTCTTATTGGCTCTCTTCTGTGTCTGTTTTTGTTGCCTCATCTTGCTGTGCCAGCTCTCTGTGCGGACCAGCACTCCTGCGGGGGCCAGCACTCTGTGTGGGCCAGCACTCCTGTGCAGGTCAAAGCTCTAATCTTGACATAATTTAATCAAAGGCATCTCAGCTGAATCAAATCCAATCAAAGGCTAGCATGCCCAGAGGAATAGACTAGTTTACAAACATAATCAATATCTCTTTTTGGAATTCATAAATAATATAAATCTGCCACAGGGAGTTTAATCCATTCACATTCAGTGATATTACTGTAAATGCGTTATTTACTTCCATCATTTTATTCTTTGGTTTTCATATGTCATATCTTATTTTCATCTGTCTTTTTACTCTTTTGGTTATCTTTTCTGCTATTCTTTCTTCTAAGCCTCTCTCTTCTGTCTTTTTCTTTAAGAGTCTAAGCCTTCCTTTAATATTTCCTGCAAACGTGGATGCTTTCTTATGAACTTTCTTAGTTTCTGCTTGTTTGTGAATATTTTATACTCACTGTCATATTTGAAGGACAGTTTTGCTGGATAAGGACTTCTTGACTGGCAGTTTTTCTCTTTCAGTATCCTAATTATATCAAACCACTGTCTTCTTGCCTCCATGGTTTCTGATGAGAAGTCCACACTAAGTCTTATTGGGAGTCCCTTGTATGTGATGGTTTGCTTCTCCCTTGCTGCTCTCAGAACTTTCTCTTTATCTTTGATGTTTGACATTCTGAGTAGTATGTGTCTTGGAGTAGGTCTATTCAGATTTATTCTGATTCTGGTTTGCTCCTCTTCTTGGACAATTAAGTTCATTTTTTTGTGATAGTTGGGAAAGTTTCAGCTATTATTTCCTCAAACACTCTTTCTGCCCCCTTTCTCGTCTATTCTTCTTCTGGAACTGCCATGATACTTATTTTGTTGCGTTTCACATTGTCATTCAACTCCCTGAGCCCCTGCTCAATTTTTTCCATTCTTTTCTCTCTTCAGTTTCAGCTATTCTGTCTTCGGTATCATTTATTCTTTCTTCTATCATTTCAAGTCTGCTGTTGTATGCCTCTAATGTGGTTTTGATCTCACCTATTGTGTCTTTCATTCCTATGAGCTCTGTTACTTTTCTGTTCAGGTTTTCAAATTCTTCTTTGTGCTCGCTCAGTGTCTTCTTGATGTCGTTTATCTCTTTAGCCATATTGTCTTTCAACTCATTAATTGATTTTGGAAATTTGTGTGCATCTTGATTAGTTGTCTCAAATTCTACATCTCTTCTGGGGCTTTGATATATTCCTTTTCTTGGGCCATGTCTTCCATTTTTAGTATGGGTTGCAATTTTCTGTTGATGTCTGGGCATCTGATTAGGATGGTGACTTTACTCAGATGCTCAATTTCTTTCTCTTTCATAAGGATTTAGTGGTGGGAGGCAGTATGTTACTGCTGTTCTTTGATTCTTGGTTCAACCTGGGTCTTTAGGATTGTCTGTTAGTTGCTCAAAACTGTGCTCTGCACCCGGTAATGGGTTGTAGACTTGCTTCCTAGGGCCTTGGGGAGGGAAGCTGTAAAGGCCGGGAAAAGTCTGTCTTACTATTTACTTTTAATTTCCTCATGTGCACTTCCTTGGTCTGTCAGAAGATGGCGCTCTTTGGCAGCCTTCTCAGTTCGATGCCTGTTCGGAGTGTTTGCCTCAACACAGACTGAATCAATGTGATATAGGTTCCTACCTGGAGGCTAAAAGCCTTGTAATTCAAACTTTCTTAGAGACAGTTCTCCAACTTTTGTTGGCAGTCCCCTTCCTTTTCCCAGGCAGGAAATAATTCCTCTCCCCTCTGCATCCTCAATAATCAGTATTGGTTACTCGGGAGGGAGATTGAGAGGGTTGGATCTCTTTATTCCTGAGGCAAACAATGGTGGGGCCCCACCCAGGCTAGAAGTGCTTGTGGGACATAGCAGACCATATTTGTGAGTCAAAAGCTGAGTCAGGCTTAGGCTGTGTCCCTCTCTTTCCCCTTTCCTGGGGAGGTTTGTCCTCAACTATCAGTCCCAGTTAGTAGAGAGGGAGATTGAGAGGGTTGGATCTCTTTAGTCCTGGATCTCGAGTCCTGAGCTGGCTCCCAAGGCAAACAATGGCGTGGCCCCACATGGCCTAGAAGGCCTCCTGGGACACAGCAGACCAAATTTGTGGGTCAGAATTTGAGTGAGCCTTGGGCTGTGTCCTCTCTTTTGCCTTTCCTAGGGAGGTGTATCCCTGGGGCCCTCTTTGTAGCCACCGGCCCTGAGGCCTGAAAATTCAAAAGTGTCTTTAGTGTGTGGGAGGGTGCCTGCAGTAGTGGCTGCCGCTGTTAACTCACAGTTTTGGTTTTGTGATTCTTTTCCTTTGTCCTTCTCTCTTCTGGGTGGTATCCAACCCTCCCCTGGTGGCCTAAACTCTAGAAGATTATTTTCCCAGGCCATTTCTGCCAGTTCTCTAGCTACTTTTCTGGGAGAGAAGAAAGTCCTGTGTCTTTCTAGTTTTCCATCTTCCTGGAAATCTCCAAGTTGATTTTTGTGTAAGGTGTGAGGTAGGGGTTCTTTTTTTTTTTTCCCTCTCTCAAATGAGGGATCCAGTTCCTCAAGCAAAATTTGTTGAAGAGAGTATTCTTCACAGTTGAGAGTTCTTTGCCCCTTGTGAAAAACCAGTTGGCCATAAATGTGAAGGTTTATTTCTGAGCTCTCAATTCTTTTACATTGTGGTTTATGTGTGTCCCTTGTGCCAGTAACGTGCTGTGATGATTTCTGTGACTTGTAATAAGTTTTAAGGTTGGGAAGTATGAATCCTCCAAATTCATTCTTGTTTTTCAAGGTGGCTTTAGCTTTTCGAGATCCCTTACCTTTGCATATATGAGATTGACTTTTCTATTTCTTTAAAGAAGGTTGTTGAAATTTTGATTGGAATTACACTGAGTCTATAAATTGCTTTGAGTAGTATTGATATCTTAACAATATTTAAACTTCCAACCCATGAACATGTAATGTCTTTGCAGTTATTTAGGTCTTCTTTGATTTTTTATAAGAATGATTTGTAGTTTTCTTTGTATAGGTCCTTTACATCCTTGACTAGATTTATTCCTAGATATTTTAGTTGCTATTGTGAATGGAAATTTTTTTCCTGATTTCTTCTTCTGATTGTTCATTGCTTTTATATAGGAACACTACTGATTTTTCTGTGATCTTGTACTCTATCACTTTGCTGAATTCATTTATTCGCTCTAAGAGCTTTTGTGGATTTTTCAGGATTTTCTATATATAGGATCATGTCATCTTCAAATAGGGAAAGTTTTACTTCTTCCTTTCCAATCTAGGTGTACTTTATTTCTTTTTCTTGCTTAATAGCTCTGTCTTGAACTTCCATTAAAATGTTGAATAACAGTGGTGACAGTGGGCATCCTGGTCTTGTTCCTGATCTTAGAGGGAAAGCTGTCAGTCTTACACCATTAACTCTGATGGTAGCCATAGGTTTCTTAAATATGCCCTTTCTCATGTTGAGCAAGTTTCCTTCTATCCTTATTCTTCTAAGTGTTTTTTTATAAACAAAAGATGTTGGATCTTGTCAAATTCCTTTTCTGCATCGAGTTGATCATGTGTTTTTTTCCTTCATTGTGTTAATGTGGTATATTACATTAATTGCTTTTCCTATGTTGAACCAATCTGGCATACCGGGGGTAAATCTACTTGATCATGGTGTGTAATTTTTTTGATGTGCTTTTGGATTTGATTTGCTTGTATTTTGTTTGGATTTTTGCATCTATATTCATAAGAGATATTGGTCTGTAATTTTCTTGTCTCTGTTATCTTTATGTGGCTTTGGTATGAGGATGATGTTGGCCTTATAGAATGAGTTAGGAAGTGTTGCCTCCTCTTCTGTTTTTTTGGAAGATTGTGAGCAGAATGGAGTTAAATTTTCTTGGGATATTGGTAGAATTCCCCTGTGAAGTTATCTGGCCCTGGGCTTTTCTTTGTTGGAAGGTATTGGATTACTGATTCAATCTGTTTACTAGTAATTGGTTTGTTGAGATCTTCTATTTGTTCTTAGTCAATATAGGCAGTTTGTGTGTTTGTAAGAATTTGGCCATTTGGTTATCTAATTTATTGGCATACGACTGTTCATAGTATCCTTATATAGTCTGTTTTATTTCAGGTGGGTTGGTAGTAATGTCCCCCTTTTCATTTCTCATTTTCATTCTTTTTTATCCTCTCTTTTTTTTCTTTGTCAGTCTAGCTAAAGGTATGTAAAATTTATTCATCTTTTCAAAGAACCAACTTTTGGTTTTCATGATATTCTCTCTCTCTCTCTCTCTCTCTCTCTCTCTCTCTCCACTCTAATCTTTCTTATTTGCTTCCTTTTGTAGCTTTGGGTTTAGTTTGTTCTTCTTTTCCTACTTCTTCCAGTTTTGAGGTTAGGTCTCTGATTTGAAGTCTTTATTCTTTTTTAATATAAGCATTTAGAGCTATAAATTTCTTTTTCAGCACTGCCTTTGCTGCATCCCATAAGTTTTGATATGTTGTAATTTCATTTTCATTTGTCTCAAAATATTTCCCAATTTCACTTGTGATTTCCTCTTTAACTCGTTAGTTGTTTAAGAATGTGATGTTGGGGAGTTCTGGGAGGATGGCGTCAGAGCAGGGAGGGAGGGCTCAACTCTCTCACAAAAATAATGGAGAAAGGGCCAAAAGCTGTCTGCAGGTCCTGCTTTGGGGGTCAGCAGACCAGGACAGTGCTTTGTAACTCACAGGAGGGCAAGGGACAGAGAGATGAAGAACCTGAAACAACATACATGAGTTACTAACCCCCTCGGGTGGCTTGGAACAGCCACCAACCCCCAAGACATTAAGCCTGGGTAAAACCTGTGGCTCACTGCAACTGACTGAGAGGGGAACAAATGTTTTCCTCCCAGACAGCTGTTACAAGGGAAGAGGGAGGGTGAGTCAGAGGGCAGAGAGTGGTTTCTTTTCAGTGAATTCAGCCAGCAGAGCCCACTTTGAATCTAGGCTCTGGCCAGACCAGAAACATGGGAAAGCGGAGGTTGAAAGAAACACCTCCATGGAAAGGTTTGCTGACAAGGATCATCTGCTGGCCAGCCAGGAAACTGCAAGAAGTAAAATGGTTTTAGGTCTCTCTTTAACCCCAACCCCTGGGAGAAAATCTACATTCCATTAGTGAGTCCCTGGCCCAATTTTGATAACTTAAGCTGGGCAATTTTAAAGAATAAGTTGAGCCAAAAATCAAAGAAGAGCTGTAGGGAAAAAAAAAAACAACCCTAGGCAAGAGAGAGAAATTGACCATCAGAATAAATTCACCAACATATGTAGATGCATAGACATCAACATAAATTATGAGCCATACTAGGAAACAGGAAGAGATGGCCCAGCCAATGGAACAAACCAAATATCCTGATGAGATACAAGATTTAAGATAACTAATCAATGGTAATCATACAAATCTCCTAAATCTATTCAAAGAATTGAAGGAAATATGACTAAAGAGATAAAGGATATTAAGAAGACACTGGGTGAGCATAAAGAACAATTTGAAAGTCTGCAGAGAAAAGTAACAGACCTTATGGGAATGAAAGACACAATTAGATGAGACTAAAAATAAACATTACAGGCACATAACGGTAGATTTGAATTGCTCGAAGACAGAATTAGTGATTTTGAGGACAGAACATCTGAACTGGTAAAGACAGGAGAACAGAAAGAAAAAAGAATGGAAAAAATGGAATGGGATCTCAGGGAATTGAATAACAGTGCATAATGCACAAACATACACATTATTGGTGTCCCAGAAGGAGAAAAGAATGGAAAAGGGGCAGAAAGGCTATTGAGGGATTAATGACCGAAATCTTTCCAACCCTATGGAAGACATAAATATCAATATCCAAGAAGGATAACAAACCCCAATCAGAATAAACCCAAATAGACCTACTCTGAGACACCTATTCAGAATGACAAATAACAGAGATAAACAGGATTCTGAAAGCAACAAGAGAAAAGCAAAGACTCATTTACAAGGGAATCTCAATAAGATTAAGTGCTGACCTCTTATCAGAAACCATGGAGGTGAGAAGAAAGTGGCATGATATATTCAAGGTACTGAAAGAGAAAAACTACCAGTCAAGAATTCTCTGTCTGGCAAAACTGTCATTCAAAAAATGAGGGTGAGTTTAAAGTCTTCACAGACAAACAAAAACTGAGAGAGTATGTTACCGAAAGACCAGAATTACAAGAGATACAAGGGAGTGCAGCTGGCTGAAAGGAAGAAACAAAGGCAAGGTTTTGGAGAAGAGTGTAGAAATGAAAGTTGTTAGGAGAGTAAATTAAAGGGTAAAAAGACAGACAATAGTAAAATGTGACAACAGAAAAGCCTAAGGATAAAATGGATGAACAAAGTAGTGCATTTACAGTAATAACATTGACCATTAATGGATTGAACTCCTCAATCAAAAGATATAGACAGATTGGATAAAAAAATATAAGCCATCTTTATGCTGTCTATGAGAGAGTCACCACAGAAGTAAGGACACAGCCAGGTTAAAAGTGAAAGGTTGGGAAAGGATATTCCATGCAAATAGTAACCAAAAAGAGCTGGAGTAGCAATACTAATATTGGGCAAAAAGGATTTTCAATGCAAAACTGTTATAAGGGATGAAGAATGTCATTAATAAAAGGGGCAATTCATCAAGAAGACATAACCAAATTTAATTTGATAAATGAACTAGACCTAACAGATATTTATAGAGCATTATTCCCTAAAACAGCAGGATATACATTCTTTTCAAGTGCTTATGGATCCTTCTCCAGGAAAGACCATATGTTGCATCACAAGACAGGTTTCAATAAATTTAAAAAGATTGAAATTATACAAAACACTTTCTCTGATCCTAACAGAATGAAGCTGGAAATCAAAAATGGATGGAAAAAGGGGAAAGTCATAAATATATGGCGATTAAAGAGCACATTCTTAAATAATCAGTAGGTCAAAGAAAAATTGCAAGAGAATTCAGTAAATGTCTCAAGACAAATGCAAATGAGAACACAACATAACAAAACCTATGAGACACTGCAAAGGCAGTGCTGAGGGGGAAATTTATAGCCCTCAATGCTTATAATTAGAAATGAAGAAGGAGGTAAAATTGAAGACTTAATTGCACACCTGGAGGAGCTAGAAAAAGAACAGCAGGGGGCGGATGTGGCTCAAATGGTTGGGCATCCGTCTGCCATATGGAGGGACCTGGGTTCGATCCCCGGGACCTCCCGGTAAAATAAAAAAAAATATATAGAAGGCGCATGGGCTACCAGGCTCTGTGTGCCGGTGAGCCACCAGGCCCCGGGAGCCATGCGGCAAGATGATGATGTAAAAAGGAGAGAGACAAGACGAGATGCTCCGAAAGCTCTGAAAGCTCCGAAAACCAGGAGCCGAGGTGGCGCACATGGCAGAACACCTCTCTCCTACATCGGATGTCTCCAGGATCGAATCCTGGTGAAGATTGGAGGAGGAGGATGAGAAGAGATGAAACAGACACAGAGAATTGCCCAGCGAATGGACACAAAATAGCAAAAATGGGGAAGGGGGGGTTTAAAATGGATCAAGTAAATAAATAAATCTTTAAAA
>JAQZBX010103802.1:0-11019 GCA_029593785.1 Cabassous unicinctus | reverse complement strand
CTCCCAGTGTCTTCTTAATATCCTTATTCTCTTCCTTCACTTCATTAAGTTGGTCCATGGTTTTTGTTTGGAAAACCTTGATTAGTTTTTCAATATTCTGCATCTCTTCCTGGTTTTTATTTTGTTCATTGGACTGGTCCATGTCTTCCTGCTTCTCAGTGTGGTTTGTAATTTTTTGTTGCCCTCTAGTCATCATTTTATCTTGATGTGTTTATTCGGTTGATTAGCTTCTCTCTCTGCTCTAGAGTTTTATTTACCTGGTGGTTTTGTGTGTGTGCTAAGTTTTCTCTTTGACACTTTTGCTTCTTATTTTATTTCCTTCCTTTTTTCTGTGTTCTCTTGAAGGCAAAAGATTAGGGCCAGAGGAATTAAAAGAGGTGATAAAGGAAGAAGGATAATAGTTATATTGATAGAAGTTAGAAGAGGGGCCATGTAAGACTTAGTGAAATGATTGTTTAGCTCATGTAAGCAGTGTAGAGTAAAAGGAGAAAAGTGGAGTACCTACAATGGACTGGGAAACTAAATAGACAAATATATATATAATGATTTAGAAGGCTAGAAAGATGAGGAAGGAGAGAAAGAGTAAAGAAAGGGCTGAAAGGAAAAAGTTATATTAATAAAATAAAAGAAAACAAAATAGATAGAATAGAAATTGACACCATTAAGTTGCGGGCTAATGAAAAAGCATGGTATGTAAGAACCACAACAGAAAGCAGAAGTCAGAAAACTGAAGGAAGAAAAGGAGATAACTTGTTATATAAAATCAATATAGACAGAGAATAGGAAATCACTGAAGAAGAAGCCCTGCAAAGAAGAGACAAGCTAGCAGCACCTAATTTTAAAAAATGAAAGAAAAAAGAAGCAGGTGAGGAAAGAGGAAAGAAAAGCAAGAGACAACAAATAAGCAGAGAAAAACCAAACAACCACACAAGCAAGCAGTGAAACAAATCTAAGGAAGAACAGTGGTCCTTCTTGGACCCTTATGGAACCTCTCAGCCTGCTTGTATTTATCAATCAATTGGCCTGCATGGTTCTATCTGCAGGTTTTGAGGCAGATTTTAGATATTAAACTAAATTAAAAAGAAAAATTCATTTTTTATTTTTTAAAGTGACTGTCTTCTTTTTTTGGTGAAATAAGAGACCCAAAATATGTCCTTTTCTAGACCACCCCTTTTACTGAGGGGACCCTAACTAAGCTCATGGACACTAATCAAGCACTTCCCACTTCCTGGCCTCCCCAGGGGAGCTGAAGCTCTGATGCTAGTCAGTGCAGAATGATAAAAATGGCTGTCTCTGCCCCTTCTTGATCCAAGCCTGAGTATCACTGGGCTGTTCGGTAAATCAGGCTTCCTCAGTAGATTCACCTCTTCCCTTAGCCTGGTGCTGCTTCAAACCAGCTTATCTGCTCCCCAAAGCTATGAGGGGTTCCAGGCAGCCAAATCAACAGAAAGTAAACCCCTCTCCACCTTCTTTCAGAACCCTCCCACTCTCAGAGAATGCTCCCTCTCACTGGATTGCTGGTAGGGGTTGGAGCGCATCCCTGGGCAGCTAGGTAAATCAACTTCCTCAGCAGATTCACCACTCCCCTCAGTCTGGTCCTGCTTCAAGCCAGCTGTTTTGCTCTCCAAGGCTGAAAGGGGTTCCAGGCAGCAAAATCCACAAAAAGGAAAGCCCTCTCAACCCTGTACTATTATCCTTCCACTCTTAGAGATTTCTCCCTCTCACCGGGCTGCCTCAGGAGTCATGGCTCAAACCAGCCTCTTTCCCTGAGGGTGGGGCTCAGCCATCTTTGTTAACCTCCACGGGCAGGGTTAAAACTCAAGAATCTCTACCAAGCAATCAATGCCATCAAGCTGCCTCCAGATCAATGTCCCAAGCTTCTCATTCTGGGCGCCCACAGCACAGGCCCCCAGGCAGGACCCTGCCCCAAACAGCTTTCCTCAGAGAGCTAGTCAGTGAGTGTCCTCCAAAACTGATGCCATCTTGATCTTCCTTTCACTTGATCCTTATGCATCACTCTGCCTGACATCTGGGGAATAGCCAAATGGGGTTTTGGGTCCTTGTTCAGCCTATAGATGCTTTCCCTCCTTGTGGTGGGTAGAGTCATCTGGATACCATTGGCTCAGAATTGGAGGTTGGGGAATGGGCATCATTTTGTTGTCAGGGAGATTTTCTGTGGGCTGCCAGCCTTGGTTTTACCTGTAAGAATAAATTTCATTTTACTTCAAATGATTTCAAAGTAGAATGTGGCCTAACAGCAGTGATTTACATATGGGTAACTGCTTCAGAACTGCTCTGTACAGAAGACAATTGCAAAAAATTATGAGACATGAGAGAAGCTTTCTGTGAAAGAAGAATTAGAGCTTTCTATCATTAGAGATATCTCTATTAGAGATAGATGCTTGTGAATTTAATTAATAAATTAATTCACAAATATCTCCCCTTAATGAATCAAAAGTGGGTGTATCCATAGATTAAAAATCAGAGAAAAACATTTAGTTCTAACTCATCATTATTCTCCCAGTAAGTGTGGTTACCATTTTTTCACTAATTTTTAAAACATATACAGAAATTTTTGAACCAACTATCTTCAACAGAGAATAAAATCCTGGAGTCCTTCTCATGTATCAAGGTTATAATTTTCAAAGTAGCTAAATAAATGCCTTACATTTTCATGTAGTGTGTACTTATTTTTTGAGTAGTATACTCATTCTTGGAAAATTATATTCAAACGATATTAGGTATTTAAGAGTCATTAACAATGTTTGTGACTTGCTAGGCATTTTGAAAATGGTTTTTGTATTTTAAAGCCACCATATATGTGCATAAAAAATTATCATCAACAGATTTTTCCTGAGTAGAGTCTGTATCATACATTTATTGTCATTTTCTCTAACTCAGACTATTATTATTTTTCAAACTATATTTTTATTATAGAAGGTGGAATTAGAAAAAAAAACTCCTGCATATTGTAAGACTACACATACAACAGCCTTCCATCATCACACCACACTGTGATGGAACTTTGTTACAGATTATGTGATATTATTATCAGACCCTGACCACTAAGCTCAGTTGAGAGTGCATTTTAAGCATACATTTTCCATTCTCTCCTATTATCAACATGGACTGCTTGGTGTGGCTGTTGCATGTGTTTCATGGCTTCTCATGTGTTTATTACTTTTCCCCCTTAATCATCAATTTGACTCCTCATTTCTTCCTAATACATCTATATTTGGACCACTACCTATAAACCAAATTAGGGATTCATGAGCCTGTTACTAGGAAGAGATACTTTTTGAATTCATTCTTGTGTATTCTATTCAGCCTGGTCATCAACTTAGGAGAATTCTATTCCAAAGATTCCCTCCTACCTGCTTCCCTGGCCTCCATCCCAAAACAATTGGCAGTGGATATTTTCAAGCCACAGCCTCAGGGGATACCCACAGTGGAGG
Source organism: Cabassous unicinctus (assembly GCA_029593785.1). Lineage (NCBI taxonomy): Eukaryota > Metazoa > Chordata > Mammalia > Cingulata > Chlamyphoridae > Cabassous > Cabassous unicinctus. The sequence continues at coordinate 7,564 of JAQZBX010103802.1, read as the reverse complement.
AGAGGTGAGCCGAATCACAGCATCAGACAATCAGTGCCACCAGGAGTTCGCATTTCCCTGGACCCGCATAGACAAAGTGGAGACTGCTCCTACCGGTTTCAGATGCCTCTGCTGGGAGCCATTTTGGAAAAAAGGACCTGCAGACTAATTTAGCATGCCTCGAACAGGATTTGCATCCCTGGGTAAGTACAGATTTACCTGGTGTCACATGGGATTGGTTAGACTACCTCCTCATTCTGATGTAAATGTTTCTCATTTTTGTGTTCATTTCTTCTTTGAACCTTGGCTGACTCTGATCTGAGGGGGACCTTTTGCAAACAAGGGGGTTTTCTGAGTAATCTCAGGATTGAATACTAGTTTAATTCACCTTTCTCCTGAGGTCATCCCTGACACCTTGTAGTTATTTGCAATTCCTTGAGAGTGGTTGTGCTAGTGGTTATGACCTAGCATAAGAGCCGTGCTTGCCTTGGTCCGGCTAGGCTTAAAAACAGCAGGAATCCATCTTTGGATTAAACAGTGAAGGCTCTAATGCCCTTTTACATGATCTGCCATGTCCTTCTAGACATTTTTCTCCATGTTCCTTCTTATTCTGTCACTCTCTCCTCTCCCCCACTCACTTTTTGGTTGTTCGCTCTGATGCCTATGGAAAGAGTCATGTGATGATCAGGGTTCTGTAAGTTTCTTCATAGAAAATAAACACCTGCTTTTAATTGACCCAGGACTGCAGGATAGGTACATCATTTTAATATTTCACTTTCTCATGCATAGTCATTAACTAAAATAGACCATCTGGGTCCATAATATTTTCTTGGAGGGTATTGTTGAAAAAGATTTTGAGGTTTCTTCCCACAGAAAGGTAAGGGTTTATCAAGTATTATCTGTGGTAATTCATTCCCATAACATGTGCAGAATTCCCAAATAAGATTTTCATAATCCAGGATTGAATACACCATAAATGAAAATTAAATCACTAAACCAGTAATTGATGTCATTCTTACAGATTATTTGGTCCAATAGTTAGGGCTGTAATATACAATTCAGAATTATGTCATCATTGATTTCAAAGATGTCAGAATTATTAGTACCATTTAAATGTTTCTTCCTCTACAGGGTATTATTTATCATGGATTATATGACATCTAACCTGGCCTTACACTCTCTATCTCTAATTTTTTTTTTTTGTAATATTTTTTGTATTTTTTTAAATATATTTTTATTCTATTAGATATGTATCAACAAGTAGTGTTCAACTGGAAAATATTTGTTCACAGAATGATTTACAATCCTAAAATGAAACGCATTTATTAATATCTCCAATACTCTCAGAATTATCAGTAAGTTCTTGTGTAGTTCTCAAGCTCATGTGTAGGAGACCATTTTTCTAAAGTTTATGTTTCTCTTGAAACAAATTTCATCCAGAATTTAGTAGTTATTTTCATTTTATTTTTGTTATTATTAGAGCAGTGGTTTACTGAAAAATTCTTGTGGAAAATAGAGAATTTCCATACATCCCAAACTTACTTTCCTTATTGTTTACCTTTTATATTGCTCCCTTTCCTTATTGATATTCTGTCAAAAGGGTCAATCCTTTATTGAATGTGGTGTATTGAATTCTCCTAATAGTAATATTTCACTCTCCCTTCAAATTTTAAACTTTTGCTTCATATATTTTGGAACTTTGCTGTATATCTATCTATCTATCTATCTCTCAATCAATCTATCTATAAAATTGCTCATATATATATTATTTGCTGACTTTGTCTTTGAATGATTTATCAGTATATATTGTTTTTCTTTCCCCTAGGCACCAGTTTTATTTTTAAGTATAACTCTTATGGGTTACAGAAAAATCATGTAGAGTAAACAATGTTCCTTTATCCTCCCCCCCATGCATAGATTCCCTTATCATGAATATTTTCCATTTTTATGGTAACTTTGCTACAATTGATAAACCTAGATTCTTATTAATATAGGGTTAACTGTAGTTCATATACACATATACTCTCTGTATTCCCTTCTGAAACCCCTCTTCTTGTTGCAATTATTACATAGTATGTGTTCATACTTTTTATATACCCAAATATAGGTGATCTTTAATTTTATGCTCTTGAATTTTAGAAATTTTAAAATGTGGAGTTACATGCCAAAACCCAATAATTTATGACTGTTATTTTTAATTAGAGAAATGATTGACGTTATGTGTTCTTAAATTTTTATGAAATTCGACCCACCTTTGAGTATCATTTCATTTTGGTCTGAAGAACTTGCTTAAAATTGTTTGTAGGTCAGCACAAATGGTGGAAAATTCTCACAGGATTTTTTGTTTGTTTGTTCTAATATGGGGATGCCAAAGTAATCTTCCCCTCATTTTCAAAAGCCTGTCTCACTAGATATAATTAGAAGTGACTCATTTTTTTGAACCCTTGAACTATTGCATCTTAATTTGCCTTTTTGCCTTCTTGGTGTTTGTCTTCATGATTTCTGTGGTGAATTTGTTGCTTGAACTTATTGGGACTCACTTGGAGGAAACACATTGCTTTACTCTTGCAGCTTTCAGAACTCTCTCCTTACCCATGACATTTTACTGTGCAATCCCTGTGTGTCTGGGCATGATGTTCTATGACATTATCCTGTATGGGGTTGTTACTGTTCCTTGATTGTGCATACACATGCCTTTCATTGCATCTGAATTGTTTCCTGCCATTATATCTTTGAATATTCCTTCTCCCATTTTCTGCTTATTTTCTTTCTCTCTATCCCACAAATGTGCATAATGTGCATAATTATGTGCATAATTCTTGATTTTATGTTTTATGTCCTTTCCACCAGGGGTAGAAGGGCATACAGATTCCTGAGGTTCCAGTTTCCCTTTCCCCATGGAATTTTTTCACAAATAGGAAAGACTGGGACATCCATTTTCCTGCAGTGGTCTGTGCTCCTGCAAGTCTAGGACCAAGTAGTGTAAGGAGCATAGTAAGGCAATAGCCACTACCGAAAAGTCACAGCACTGCCTGAGAAATGGCACCCACTTGTTTCCACAAGAGGAGTGGGGTCAGGATGGAGACACCAGCAAAGTTCCTGCAGGAAGGTTTTGTTGTCTAAGCTTCATGCCATGTCCCCATGGCTCTAATGCATGCAGTTCCCTGAGGCACTTACCCTAAGTTGGTTTCTGGGATGATTTTAGGGAAGGCAAGGTGTGGGTGCTGTCAAAAGTGTTGATGATGGTTCTGCCAGGAGCTCCGCAGGAACCCAGGTACCTAAAGGTAGCCCTCACCCGAACATACATGCTAGGAGTATGGGCACCCAGTGCTGTGTTTGTATCTGGTCCACCCCTGAGGATGTCTTTTAGAAATCACGTCTTCTGAGCCGGCCTCACAGCCATCTGCTGTGGTTTACTGAAATATTCTTGCAGAAAATAGAGAATTTTTGTATATCCCCAGATTATTTTCCATATTTTTTACCTTTTATATTGCTCTCGTTCCTTATCGATATTTTCTCGAAGTGGTCAATCGTTTATTGAATGTGGTGTATTGAATTCTCTTGTTAGTAATGTACTGTTCACTCTTTCTCCCTTCAAATTTTCAACTTTTGCTTCATATATTTTGGAGTTTTGCTGTATAATTGCTCATATATATATTTAATTGCTGACTTTGTCTTTAAACGATTTATCAGTATATAGTGATTTTCTTTCTCCTAGGCAGCAGATTTACTTTTTATTATACCTGTTATGGGTTACAGAATAATCATGTCATTTGAACAGTGTTCCTGTTTACAGCCCCTCACACTCATAGATTCGCTTACCATGAATATTTTCTATTAGTATGGTAACTTTGTTATAGTTGATAAACCTAGATTCTTATATTATTGGGTTAACTGTAGTCCATATACATGTATACTTTTCCTATTCCCTTCTGAAACCCCTCTTCTTGTTGTAATTGTTACATATTATGTGTTCTTACATTTTATATGTCCAAACTTAGGTGATCTTTAATTTTAGGCTCTTGAATACTAGAAATTTTAAAATATGGAGTTATATAACAAAACTCAACAATTTATTACTGTTTTTTTAAATTAGAGAAATGATTGACTTTTTGAGGGTTCTTAAATTTTTGTGTAATTTGACCCACCATTGAGTATCGTTTCATTTCAGTCTGAAGAACTTGCTTAAAATTGCTTGTAGTGCAGCACAAGTGGTGGAAAACTCCCACAGGATATTTGTTTCCTTGCTTGTTTGTTTTAATATGGGAATGCCAAATTAATCTTCCCCTCATTTTCAAATCCTGTCTCACTGTATATAATATTATTAGAAGTGACTCATTTTCTTGAACCCTTGAACTACTGCATCTTAATTTGCCTTTTTGCCTTCTTGGTGTTTGTCTTCATGATTTCTGTTGCAAAATTGTTGCTTGAACTTATGGGCACTCTCTTGGAAGAAACACCTTTCTTTACTCTTGAAGCTTTCAGAACTCTCTCCTTACCCATGGCATGTTACTGTGCAATTCCTGTGTGTTTGGACATGATGTTCTATGATTTTATCCTGTATGGGGTTCTTACTGTTCCTTGATTGTGCATACACATGCCTTTCATTACATCTGAGATGTTTCCTGCCACCAGGTATAGAAGGACATACAGATTCTTGAGGTTCCATTTTTCATTTCACATGGAATGTTTTCACAACTAGGAAAGACTGGCAGATCCATTTTCCTGCAGTGGTCTGTGCTCCTGCAATTCTAATACCCAGTAACATAGGAAGCATAATAAGTCACCACCTGCCACCAAAATGTCACAGCTCTGTCTGAGAAATGGCACCTGCATGGTTCCATGTGAGGGGTGGGGTCAGTGTGGAGACACCAGTGATGTCCTTGCAGGGAGGTTTTGTTGTCTATGCATCACACCTTGTCCCTATGGCCCTAATGCATGCAGGTCTCTGTGTCACAGCCCCAAAGTTGTTTTCTCAGGTGATTTTAGGGAATGGGAGGTGTGGGTGCTGTCGGTAGTGTTGACCATGGTCCTGCCAGGAGCTCCACAGGAACCCAGATAGCCAAAGGTAGACCTCAGCCCAACATAAACACCAGGAGTCTGGGTGCCCAGTGCATGATATGTGCCTGGCCCACCCCCAAGGTTTTCCTTTAGAAGTCTAGCCTATTGAGTGGCCTCAGAGGCATCCACAATGTTCTGCATCCCACCACAGCATGGGCCATCTGCTGACTGGCTGAGGCACCGGCCACCTATACCTGGGTCAAGCAGAGCCTCTCACCATCCAAGGTAACCTGTGGAAACCAGTGGCCTTTATAGGACAGTTGCTTGGCACTCCAGGCTTACTGGATGATACCTTACACTCTCTTTTAAACTCTGTAATTCCTTTCTAACTCATTTCTTTCATTTTTCAATTTTATATTAAAGGTCATATTAATGGCATAAAAAAAATTCCTTTTAGGGTTTGGCTAGACCACATAGCATGGGAAAATATCTCAATAAAATGGCTTCAAATATAATAAATATTAGTTCAAGTATAGCCAGAAATAGCAGCTTTTTATAGCAGGGGAATTGGCAAGATTGTGTGGGGAGGTGTTAATGTTTGAGATTTTTGTTTCTTATTTTTGTTTGTAAGTTTATGGCAATAATGAAAATGCTTTAATAATGATTGAATTAATGAACACAGCGCTCTTTGATGACAGCAAATACCATAGATTGTACACTTTTCCTCAGTTGACTTCTTTATTATTAAGTCTCTCTAAAATGATTTGTAGAAAAAAATAGGGTGGCTTGGGAGAAATACACCCAATGGGACATAAGGTCTACAGTTAGTAGTGAAATTTTTATGATGCTCTTGCCTAGTTTTTAACAAATGTTTCAACACAAACCCAGGAGTTGGTGGAGGCTGCTGTATGGGGCACCTGTGTGATGTAAGACATGTTTATTTGGAAAGTCCCAGCATTCATTATATACATAATTTGGCTGTACATTCAGGTTTGAATTGTACACTTTAATAAATATTTTTCCAAACAGAGGGTATTGATAGTCACACATGAAAGTTTTATATTTGCCTATTTCTCTAATCAAGTCTTCCATTTTTTGCTCTTCAAATTTGGAGCATGTGCTCATGGATGCATTAAGATGGATGGCTGTACCATCGGACTGGTCCATGCATCTCTTGACCCTTATAAGTCACCCTGCTTGACATCTGGGGAATAGCCAAATTGGGTTTTGTGTCCTTGTTCAGCCTATAGATGTTTTTTCCATCCTGATGGTTGGTGGTTCATCTGGGTTCCATTGGCAAAGAGTTGGAGGCTGGGAAATGTGCATTGTTTTGTTGTCAGGGAGATTTCCTGTGAACTGCCAGCTTTGGTTTTTGCTGTAAGAATAAATTTCATTTTAATTCAAATGATTTCAAAGAAGAATGTAACCTAACAGCAATTATTTCCATATGGGTAACTGCCTTAGAATCCCTCTATTCAGGAGAAAGTCACAAAGAATATTGAGCCTAATCAGAGATGCTTTCTGTGAAACAAAAACTAGATTGTGCCATCACTAGAGGAGAGATTCATTAATTAATTCAACAAGATCCCCTCTAAATTAGTCTAAATTGGGTGTATTCAAATTTTAAAAAATCAGAGAAAAACACTGGGAAATAGGTCACCATTAATCTCCCAGTAAATGTGGTTACTACTTTTTCATTAATTTTTAAAAATGAACAGAAATTTTTAAACCAACTACCTTCACCAGTGAATGAAATCCTGGAGGCCTTCTCATGTGTCAAGACTGTACTTTTCAGAGGAGCTAAATAAATGCCTTACATTTTCATGTAGTTGGTACCTATCTCTTTAGTGGTGCACTCATTTTAAGGACAAATTTATAATCAAAGGATATTAGATATTTAAGTGTCATTTACAAAGTTTGCAATATGCCAGGCATTTTGAAAGTGGGTTTTCTATTTGAAAGGCACCAAATATGTGGACAAAAAATATCACAACAGATTTTGCCGGAGTAGAGACCATATCGTATATTTAATGTCATTTTCTCTTACCCAGACTATTATTATTTTTCAAAGTATATTGTTATTATAGAAGGTGAACTTAGAAAACAAAATCATGCATATTGTAAGACTCCACATACAACAGCCTTTCATCAACACACCACACCATGATGGAACTTTGTTACAGATTATGAGATATTGTCATCAGACTATGACCATTAAATGCAGTCCAGAGTGTATATTTGGCACATATTTTCCATTGTCTCCTGTTAAAAACATGGACCTCTTGGTGTGGCTGTTGCTTGTGTTTCATGGCTTCTTATGTGTTTACTACTTTTCCCCCTTAATCATCCATTTGACTCCTGATTGATTCATAGTACATCTATATTTGGACCACTGCCTCTAAACTGAATTAGAGATTTGTGACCCTGTTAGTAGGAAGAGATCCTTTTTGGATTCATTTTGTGTGTTGAATTCAGTCTGGTCATCTATTTAGGAAAATTTTTTTCCAAGATTCCCTCCCACCTGCTTTCCTGCCCCCCCCACTCCAAAACAATTGGCAGTGGATATTTTCAAACCACAGCCTCA
>JAQZBX010103801.1:0-11010 GCA_029593785.1 Cabassous unicinctus | reverse complement strand
TTCTTCCATTGCTAGAATCACAATATGTCTATAGTAGAATACCAGCAAGTCCACTCTAGCCCATATGAGCTGTAAGATTTTTAAGTAGCTTCCACAGACTAGCTTCCAGTCCCCTACATTTCAAACCTTGCTCTTCTTCCAGCACACACACACCTTTAGGACTAGGAATTTATTGGAGGTTCATATGGTGTCTCAGTTCTGACCCTGAACTTCTCTCTTATGCTGCAAAGTGAGTTGGCAAGTGAATGGTATTCCTGGAAATCTTTATTTTCTTTAAACTTTTTATTTTGAAATATTTTCAAAGGTACAGAACAGTTGCAAAATTAATACAGACCCCATTCAGAGAATTCCAACATAGTCCCCTACTCACCACCCCAGACGCCAGATCCACCAATTCCTGGGAGCCATTTTTACACGAGGATGGGCAGCATCAACTTAACTATACAAGGAATACATCCCATTAAACTCAAATGGAATGCAGCCCCAAGTCTTAAAAATGCCGGTGGGCACTCCAGAGCCTTCCAACATGAGGGTGCTGGGGACTGAATCATGTCCCCCATAGAGACATGCTCAAGTCCCAACCCCTGGTCCTGGGAGTGTGAACCCATTTGCAAATAGCATCTTTGGAGATGCTGCTCTTAGTTAAGATGTGGCCAAAGCAAATGAGAGCAGGCACAGATCCAACATGCCTGAAGTCTTCATAAGCAAAAGAAATTGGACATGGAAGTAGAAGTCAGAAGTCAGTGGAAGCAGAGGAGCAGACACAGGGAGAGAGAGCTGCCCATCTGACGGAGGATTGCCGGAAAGCTACAAACCACAGGAGAAAGCAAGTCCTGCCAATATCTTGATGCTGGACTTCCAGCTAGCCTCTAAAACCATGAGACCACAAATTCCTGTCGTTCAGGACAACCCAGTGTATGCTATTTGTCATAGTAGCCTTGGAAAATTAAGACAGAGGGAAAGTATGAAAGAAATTAGAGGGTAAAAGAATAGCAGTGATAATTATATGTATTTAAAATGTGTTTTGGAGATTTGACAAAAATATGTGACCGTGTGAACACATTGATTGGGCCCTTCCTGAATCTTTGGAAGTGACTCCTGCCAGTGAGGGGCCCTGATGCTTAAACTTCATTCACTTCAAAGAAATCTTCACCTGTGTGTTACTTATAATACAGAAGAGGATCCAACATCACATGAAGATTGGTCCAGAAAGCCCTTAGTGAACTTTTCAGTGTTGTAATTATATGAACATCTGTTTCTTTGTTCACTGAATGGCCTTTTGAACCCTTGGAACAGTGAAGAGGCAGCTTTGCACCGTCATAGAAACACTGCTTTGTAAGGGAATTGACATACTTGGTCCTCAGCTTATTTTCTTGAGCTCTGCATCCATATTTATTTGCGCAATCAATCCCTGCCCCTCTATCTTCAGGTTGTTGTGCACATAAACCATCTCTATGAGTTAAGATAGGAAAGCTACCCTCACAGTTAGAGCCCAGATATAAGAATGACTCAATCACAGGGAAGGATTATTTCTCATCCACCAACAATACTATGTGGGTGAGCAAGTCTGAAGAAGGTAAGACTCTCTTCCATGTGGTCACCCAGGGTCCCAGGATGACAAAGACTCTATACCTTTAACACGGAACTCCCAAAGTCACCCTGGGGGTTCTCTTGAGTCCAGCCATATAGAAATGGAAAGAAATGTAGGAACATGGCATAGGAGAATTTTTTCAGCCACCCCCAGAAGCAGAGGATTATCCTTTTTGGTCACCTTCTTTTAGCTGGAACTTGGACACATTCACTAGGAATGCTGGGAAATGAAGTTCCTCTGGGTAGCTACCTCCCAGCAAAAACCTGCACTACAGAAAGTAGAGCATGCATTTTTGGTGGATGGGTAAGCACCTCTATCAAACCCCATATTCAACTCTGTAGCCTCTTGCTGAAGTGCAGCCATGTCACATAGCATGAGCTCGACACATCTCATTTAATCTCATTTAACTTCTTTTATTTTCTTCCACTGTCATCCCTAGTAATTTTGATTCTGGCCCCTAGCTATATTCTCTACCCAGTATTTTCATCTTCAAAGTAAGACTTTAGTTGTTCTGCTGTTATTTTGCTTTCATTTTCTATTTAAAAACTTTTCGGTGGTTAAGGTCTCGGTTCACCGAGCCAACCCAGAAGGCCTCCTCCAGTCTCTGGAGAGAACAACTTTATGGAAAGTGGGAAAAATATGTGCATGTGTCAGGAGAGGGGGAAAATGATCAACTTGAAAAGACCTTATTATTCAGTGAAAGAGGGGAAAAGACATAACAAGCTAATCTAAATGCAGCTTCAGGAATCTGAGCAGTTTTATTTACCTTGGATAAAAACAGATAAATTTCTGAAAGGCTAATCAGAATTAATGAATAGAAAAATTAAGGAATAGAATTAACGCATGGAAAACAGGAAAAGAAAAATCTTAATCAGGCATCAAGTTTGCTCTATTTAAATAAGCCAAAATCTATTAGAATTCTTAAAGATCCACCTTAGACTAACCCCCTTTAAGATTAAAAAGTAAGTACATAAAATAAGACTTGGAAAAGAAAAGGGAATCTAATATTAATCATATAATGTGCTTGACGATGAAAATAAAGGTCAACCGAAGGAATGAGAAATACAATAGAGGGTGATTTGAGACTCCAGGGTGGCCACAATTTATGCTATTTCCTTGCAAAGGAATATGGGTAATGGAAAGAGGCTAAGGAATGACTTAATTCTTGTTTACTGCTGGGAATATACAGACATCTGACTCACTGATAATGCTAAATTAGTTGCTTCTCCACTGATGCTAAAGATACCCTTCAGTACCTTCCATCAGAAAATCAATTTCCTTGCAGCAGAGTTTTTGAAGGAGGACAGGGGACCTTCTACTATTATACTAAATAACTAGTCACAGCAAAACACATTTTCATTCCTAAAATGACCTCTAGAAAATGGGGCGTGCTTTGTCTTGCAACCCACAAATGTTTCTCTATCCTTTAAATCTATTTTACTATAAAACAAATTTTTAAAAAAACCTCATGATCTCCTGATTATTTCTTATTGTTAGCTACAGTTGGTAAAAAAAATGGATTGTTAAAAGGTCTCTAAACAATAGTGAACAGGTCTGGGATATACATATTACTCATTACCTACAGTATGTATTATCTAGTGTCTAAATGAACAGTACAAGTTACTTTTCATGGTATTTGTATATTTTTGATAAAGAAGCTGGAAATTACCATCATGGGTCACATTGAAGCCGACAGTTCAGTGTGTTAGAAAAAAATGTGTACATTATCATGAGTTATGAATCAGCAATACAGTTCTTTATTGTAACAAATATCTGAATAATTACTTCCTCTTGCCTGCTTATTTTATGAAAGGTCTCCAAAAAGTTGGAAGATGCCTCATCTGACTAAACCATGAGAACACATTATTATTGCCTCTACTGCATATCATAAAATACTAGCCTGCTGATATTTTTCTTCTTTGCAAGAGCCCACATTTCAGCAACCATCTCGCTGTCCCGGAAACCTGTGCCACCACTAATAATTTTTACATTCACAAGCCTTAATGTGTTGAGTAAGAGAAAATTCTGACTTCTCTTGCCATTAAGGATGCAAAATTTTCATCTCTATGCCAATATTTAATAAAACTGATAGCAAGGTGTCTGACTCTCATGTACTCACAACAGTAAGTTTGGTTCTTCATGCCAAAGCTTTTCCAGCATGAACTCAGGGTTTAATGTGAGTGCTGGGTACAAAGAATTGGACCAGGTTCCAGAAAGCTGGTTGGAGTCCTAGCACTGTTATTAAATAGTTATGTGACTCTGAACAAGTCACAACTCTCAGATCCCCCTGTATGTATCTATAAAGTGAGATACTTGCACTAGACTTGTGCTAATGACAGCTAGTACAGTACTGCCAGTGCTTTCCATATATTAGGTCATTTATTCTTAGAGAAAGGTATCTTTATAATCTGTGTTCTACACATGAAGAAATCCCAGGCATGGTGAAGTTAGGAATCTTGCCCAAGGTCAACGTAGCAAGTTGTGAAGCAAATTCAACCCAGGAGTAAATGCTTTTAGCCACCCCACTACACTGCTAAGGTCCTTTCTAGCATTCACGTGCTTTGAGTTCTATCAATTCCTTTTACAAAGCATTTAGGTTTAATGCCTTTGGTAAGATTTCTTGAGACAGGCAACATCAGTGGAAGGGAAAAAATCCTGGACTAGGAACCAAGCAACTGGACTTCTCTTCCTCCTCTGTCCTTAAGAAGCTGTGTGTGCTCAGAAAAGTTGCTTGTATGCATTCTGTGCCTCATGAACCCCTAAAGTACCTTCCAGTTATCCATTTGTGAGATTGTCATTCTGAACTACCAAATGGCACATCTCTCATTGTGAGTGGAGGCACAGTTTCCTGCTATAATTATTTCTTTCTTCCCATGCAGTGGGTTGAATGGTCACCTCCAAAAAGACATGTCCATGTCCTAATCTCTAGAACCTGGGAATACTACCTTTTTGGGAAGAGAGACTTTGGAAAATTTGGAAAGAGGGACTTTGAGATATAATTGTTAAAGATCTTGAGACAAGGAGATTACCCTGGATTATCCAGTTGGGTCTTACATGCCATCACAATGCTCTTCTTATAAAATAGAAGCATGTGAGATTTCACACATAGACACACAGAGGAGAGGACAAAATGAAGATGGAGGGAGCAATGTGACTACAGCCAAGGAACACCAAGGACCGACCACAGCCACAAGAAAGTAGGGGGAACAGATTCTCCCTCAGACCCTCCAGAAAAAAACAAACCTGCTGCCATCTTGATTTTGGACATTTCGCCTCCAGAACTGTGAGAAAATAGATTCCTGTTGTGTTAAGCCACCAGGTTTGTGAAAAATTTATTACAGCAGTCTCAGGAAATGAATATATCCTAACTGGCCTCCAATCTCCATTTTTTACCATATATTTTTCACCACTCCTTACTTAAGCGGTTATTTCTTGTCCAACCATTAGCCATTCCCTACTCTTCCCTACTAACAGAAGGACAATTTTGTCAGCAGCAGAGAACCCTTAATCTCAGGAAGGAGGCCAGCCTCCAACACCAGGAGAAGCGTGACGGTCTACCTAAACCAATGCCCTGTGCATTGATCGGTCTAGTGATGGCCATGTGACCCCATCTGCCCCTTTCATTTTTGTCGGTTTACACATATGAAAAATATTCCGACATCATTTCCGTCAGCATCTGTAGCACAAGAAGATCCCAGTACAGCTTAAATATTGAGGCATTGTACTGAACCTTTGTAACCAAAGTTTGAGAATTACATAGATACCTAAAGAGTCCAACTCAATGTTACTTCCTTACCAAACTCTGTTTCCATATGTGTTGAAGTAAGATGGCGGGCAACATCTGCGAGGGTTCAGCCTTCGTCTTCCCTCGTAAGGCTCTGTGGATCCAGCTTCTTCTGAGCTCAGCTGTAGGCTGGCATAGGGCTCGCTGTCTTCCTTGGGCTTGTTTCTTTCCAGGCTCAGCTGCTCTGGTCTCTTTACAAGCTCAGCTGTAAACTATCAGGCGAATGGCTCAACTCTCTTCTGGGGCCTCTGCCATGTCTATGGAGCTCCCTTTCTCTTTTCTTGCATATCTGCTTCTGTCTCCTTGATTGAGTGTCTGTTTATATAGCCCACCAAGGAGGCAGGGACTCAACCCTGATGGGGTTGAATCAAAGCCCTAATCTTAACATAATCAAGTAAATGTAAAGCCTTTGAATTTAATCAAAGGGTATCATGCCCAGAGGAACAGACCAGTTTACAAATATAATCTATATCTCTTTTTGGAATTCATAAATAATATCAAACTGTCACAGTTAATATCTGAAATTGTTGAAACTGGCTGGATTTAGCCTAGCCCTGTTATTATCATGGTCATTCGAAACAGGTTTCATCCCTGTTTATGGTTATGTAAAACTTAGCCCCTCACCCTCCTATCTGAAATCCATATGGAAAACCTTGTGACTGACCTCTACTCTGTACTTTCCTAACCCAGAACCTTGAGGTCTGATAATAATTGTAACTATAACTCCACACACCCCCCAGTTTGGTACCCACCCCACTGTGTTCAACCCCTTAATGTTTATTAATGAGGGAACCTGTGTCCAGCCCTGCCCCAATTATCCATTTATATCCGAAGGTATAACATATTAGAGTTTCTGCAGTTTGGGGAGGCTGATTTGAGACTGCACATCTCCCGTCTCCCGCCAGTGAATAAACTTTCTTTTCCATCCCAGCCTAGTGCAGTGTGTCTGTCTATTCTGCTGCTCCGAACCAAGGAACCCAGCTGAGGACCATCCTGACCCTCTTCACCTCTTCTAGGGTGGTTTTGCTTAAAGCATATTCCTGGGCCCAGCTTCAGATTTCCAAACAAGAATGTCTGAGGGAGCTGGGAATTTGCATTTTTCAAAAAGCCACAAAATGAAAGCCATCCACTAGATTTCCGCCCTTATTTCTCTTCTCACTCTGTATACTCTTTGATTACATTCATGCCCACGATGTCCAAGGCAGGTGTATTCTGACTCCCCACATACTTGCCTGTGCCCCCCACGCTCCTAAACCCTACACTGCTTACTGAATATTTCCAATTTGGAAGTCGCAGTCTCACTTCAAACTTGAAATATACAAAGTCCGTGTTATATTTCCCTCAAAGCCCATTTCTCCTCTTGTATTTCCTAGCCCTCGATGAACTTAGCTGCCCCAGCTGGGGCCATCCCAAGCCGCTCTCTGCTTTGTGCTCACATCCAAACCACAGCAACTGGCTTGTGTAGACTACGAAGGTTCAATCTGATGCTCCTCTTTACTATCACTACAATTTCTTTAGCTTAGGTTCTAATTTATTTCCTAGACTATTATATTTGTGCTCTCCATTGGTCTAAACACTGCAACAGTTCCCCACTGCCTATATAGCAGCATAGCAAATATTTTCTATAAAGCCCAGATAGTAAATACAAGTGTTTTAGCCTACATGGGTCATATATGGTCTCTAACACATATTTTCCTCTTTTTTTTGGTGTCCTTTTATACCTTTTAAAACTGTAAAAACATTCCTTACTCTGGGCCTTACAAATACAGGTTGCAAGCTGTATCTGGCCATTGGCTGTAATTTGCTGACCTCTAGCTGTTAGGATAAACGACAAACTGAAAGGAACTCTGTCTTGTTGTCGCCCTCTCCTAATCCACTTATTTTGTCTCATCTACCCCCAAACTGCACCGATAAGCCTTAGAGATACCTACAGTCCACTAACTCTGGGGCATTGTTGTATGTCTCTGAATTTTGGTAAGTTCTGTTTCTTCTGCTTGAGATGGTCTTTCTAGAGTACCCTATCTCCTCCTCTTATCTCCGTACAGAGCCCAAGTGTCTCCTTCCCATTGAATCTTTCACTGGTTTCCCTCCTCCCATCTTATCCCAAAATAATTGCCCTTTCCTGTTACGTCACCAGGTATTGCATTATGGCATGTATTATTATAACAACCGGTTTACACCTCTGGGTACCCTACTCAGATGGAGCCCCTTAAGTCATCTTCACATCTGCATCATCTTTATATTCCCAATGATTGCACAGTAACCGAGCAACACATATATTCTCTTAAATATAAAGTCATTTCACAGAAAACAATATGCTTTAGGTCCTTTAAGTATAAAATAGGGAAACACAGGCAAGGAGGGGAATCGTAAATAAAGAAAAAGTTAAGCGGTAAAGAACAGAAGTCTACTCAACATACAGCAATGTAGTTGAGAAGAGTTAAAATGTAAATCTAACTTTCTCAGACCTCACCTTTTATATGTGTGAGCATATGTATGTACAAGTATATTATACTGAATCCAGCAAGGTATGCCTGTGGCCTGTAGTCTTTTACTTTTTAAATCCATACCCATATCCAGACAATATAGCATGACTTAAAGGCCAATCTGATGATCATATTATTCTCCTGCTTAAAAGTAAAAACGTTGGCTAGTAAAAGAGGGACTCTGTGCCACTACAAACTCCGGAAAACGAGCCCATGTCTGGAGGGTGGGGTTAAGAGCTGTGAAATCTGCAGCAGCTTCCATGTTCTCAGGGAGCAGGGCAAGGAGAAGAGAAAGGGAGGTCCGCATTACACGCTGGACCTATTTAATAAAGTGATTCTGGGAAGTGCCATCAGATCAAGAGATCACCAGAACCTTAGTAATGTGCCCACAATGTACCGGAGACAGACCGAGGAAGGTGGCTGCTTCCTGCCTGCAAACAGGGACAGCATCCTGTTCTGGTGCCACCCAGGCATCTCTCCTCTCTTAAATGAGCTCTCTCTCTCCTCTGACATTAACAGATACAATGCGAAGGTAGGAGTGACCTCGGGGGAAGACGGAAAGCCCAGCGGAACTGGCTTTGTGATGTCTTCAAGGGCGTGTTAGCAAATCCTTTGCACGTATTTCAACGTCCGGGAAAGGTATTCTAGAAAGCACTTAAGAGTGCATCAGAACTAGAGCATGGGGACCTGCATGCTTGGAAACAAAAGCAGAGAGCCCTGGCTACTTTGCTTTTTTAAAATTGAGGCCAGGAAGGATGGAGGCACGGGACCTGTCACCTCTTGGTGTTCAAAAAAGAGGAGCAATGGCTAAAAGAGGGCTGATTGCTATTCAAATTAATCATCGTAGCTCATTAAAGAAGAGTCTTCTTCATGCCAAGTTAAAAACTCTTCTCCACTCCCCAACCTCACCTCTCAGCCCCCTCTTAATATTCTTTTGGCTGAATAGGCAAGAGCTTACAGGAGGCTTTATGCTAATGAAGCGTCATTTTATACTAACAGGCCAACAATTAGTCCATTTAAAGCAGGCATTTTCTGGAGCCTTGGATTCAGGGCTTTTAGCACACAGGCCTGTGCTTTTAACACCAGGTAGTGCCGAATGGCCAGCAAAGGTCTCTTAATCTCAGTGCACTGGTTTCCTCTCCTGGATGCCCTCCAGTGCCGAGTCCTGAGTCACACACCTACAGGAGCACGGTGGCTGTGACAGAACGCCTGCCAGAGCTCTGCATCCCAGAAATGTCTCAGTAGGAGGCTGCTTTCCACAAAGGGCTGGAGAGGCAGAGCAGGCAGGGGCTCTGAGCCCAGAGCTGGAAATCTGCATACTCTTAGCGCTAATGGTGCGCGATTACTATGCAAATCCACCGTGAGCGAGCTCATCACCAGTCTCCCACTGTGGGTAAGCAGGCTGAGGGGCTGGGGGCGCAGGCGCACGCGCAGTTTACTTTCTGAAGCAGTGACTCCCTGGCATGGGTTAACCACTGAGCAATGGAAAACGATCGTTTTCTTATAAGCACCTGTGCTACTTAGCATGCTGTCAACGAGAAGGCTGCGGACGCACACCTTCTAAAGCCGGACTCCTTCCTGCAAGTGCGGGGTGGCTCTAGCCCCTGATAATTATGCACTTGCTGTCTAAGATTAATCAGGGAAGTTAATGATGCAAAAAATTACATTTATAATTCAGTCTGAATACAGCTGTACTGCAAGCTAAGTTCTAAGCCCTATTAAAGTAAATGGAATTAATGGGCTGTCGCTGGCAATCTTTATATCTATCAGTTACTAATTAACATTCTTCTGTAAAGAATAGTTTGTGGTGGGGAAAAAATAAAACATACCTTACTAGCAGCTATGCTAAGTCCTAAGTGGCGTCATTAAAGGCAGGCCCCAGCGGTGGCTACTAGGTTTACAAGGAAGCACACTCAGGGCAGTGAGCAAGAAACTGCCAATTCCGTGTCGTCTGCTAAAATAATCTTGGTGATGTGTGAAGTCTTTTATCCGCAGCAGCAAACCATCACGACTTGGACAACCTTTCGGTAGGAAATGTCGACTTCAGCTAATAATGCAAGGACAGGGGCATACAAACTGTAAAATGGGAAGTAAATTAGTGACCGAGGAAAAATGAATCTAGCACTTTATCGTCCTAGATACTTAAACACAATTACTGCTCTCATCACAAAACGCTCCTAGTTTTGTTGCGGCTGTCGCGATGGAAAACCCAGATGGGCACTCAGAGCGAGAGGAGGAACCAGGCTTTGTTACGCATGTGGGCCCAGAGGAAAGTTCGGTTTCCAAATTCTGGGCCCCCAGCCCCAGTTTTCTGGAGTTTTGATTGGGGTCTGCAGGCTGCCGTTCATTGGCTAGGGAGTTGGCGGGTGGAATTTTCCATTACCTTAGGCAGCTAAGCAAGCATGGTTACAGCAGCAGAATTTGCAGGTTAGGAAATCAAGCGGGCGGGGTTACAGAGCCAGAAGTGCAGGTTCCAGTTCTGAGGCCGGAGATTCTTGTCGGGAAAAGGGGGAGGGGGAGGGCTGCAGCGACTTTTCCTTATCATTTCCCCCCCTTTGATGCCCTTATAATTCCCATAGGGCACCATCTGTCCTCAGGGGACTGTATCCCCTTAGGGCTAGAATCTTGGTGGTAGTTAACCTGATGAGTGCCTTTAACAGGCATGGGCCAAAGATGCCGCTATGAGCAAGATGAGTAAGGGTCCGGCCAGGGGCAGAAGCCAAGAGGTCCACTGTCCGAGGTTCCAGCCCCAGAACTCTTTTAAGTGGTTTTTCCTCTTTTGGATTTGATCTCTAAGTTCTCTCACTTTGGTAGTGACTATTCCTGTCTCATTAACATAATAACAGCACTCTTCCCCTAGGAAGATACACGTCCCCCCTTTCCTCACAAACTGAGGTTTTGGATAACTTATAAGATTCTGCCAGCATATAGGTACGGTGGGTAAAGGAAGAGGAGGGTTAGTATTTCCCTGCGAGCTGCTTCAACCTATCCGTTGCTGAGAGAGGGGCAGTTTTGTAACAACTGGAGCAGGGCTGGGGCCTGGCGTCAGCCCTGAAGGAGAATAGGAAAAAACAGCCTAAGGCACAGAAACATCCTACTATGCACCAGTATGCTACAGCAATTAGGGTTCTAGTCACAACAGTCCAGTC
>JAQZBX010103800.1:0-11019 GCA_029593785.1 Cabassous unicinctus | reverse complement strand
TGAGGCAGAACAGAAGAGACCAAAGTGCTTCAAGTGGATCCTGGCAAGGAAGCGAAAACTAGACCAGTCAAGGGCCAGGGGAGGATGGAAGGGAGGTGAAGAACAGGGGAGTGAGAGAAAAGCCCAGGAGTCTGCAAATCAGTCACAAGAATCATCCTACGGGAGGAAGCAGAGCAGCGACAACAGCAGGACACTCGGGAGACGAGTCAGGGGTTACCCTGGACGAGGGGAACTGGAGGTGAGGCCTGGGCTTGGAGGGGGAGGAGACACAGGATGAAATGGTGTGAGAAAGTGCTCAACTTTTAACCTTCCCTTCCTGACAATAGTAATTATTACTATTATTACAAAAGCCACAAGAGATAGAGGTAGTTGAGACCCCTAAAATTCGTAATGTCTGCGGAAACCTGCCGACTTCTCTTTGAGGCCAGTTCTGAAAAGCCGTCCAAGTGCAGGCAGCTCAAGATATCCAGGTGGAGCCTATATTTGGGACGAGGATGCAGGGTCACATTCCAGGGGAAGGATGGAGTAGAGGAATAAATGCTGAGAAACGCTGCAGGAAGTGGGGACTGGGCACAGAGCTCACCCCTCACGCAGGGGTGCAGCCAGGGGAGAGAAAAGAGAACAGGGCACAGAAATATTTTCTGAAGTGGGGGGTGAATTTATTGGCTTTAGACTAGAAGGTTACAATGAGACAACCAAACCGATGAGCACAGTCCTAACAAGTGATCCTCGTTCCCGGGGGCAGACCCCCAGTCCTGGGAGTTGAATCACGACTGGCACTATTCATGACAATTTTGACACCCTTTACTGGTTACTGATCTCAGGATGGACATGTCACCCAATCTGGCCAAGCTGGGATAAGATTTATGGGGGTCTATGGGAAAGATTTTCCTCCATGATAAAAGAGATAGATGTGTGAAGAACTATTCTTTTTGTTCCTGTGCTTTCCCTTCACAGTTTAGAAGTTTTCAGATGAGGAAGTGATGCTAGGGACCCATGCAGGCATGTTGAGGCCATAAGGCCCCAAATTTTAGGAAGAAAGCTAACAAGCTAAAGGTGACAGAGCAGGAAGATGGACAAGTTGTAGGCCTTTGGTAACACTTGATCTGGGACCACCTACCTCCCAAATTGTTATTAATATACGTCCCTATGTTTGAGTCACTGTTGGCCAGGTATTTTCTAATTTGCAGCCAAATGCATCATCACTTGAATGGATCAGCCCATACTGACACCTCCTATAGCCCACTGGATCCTCCAAGGCTACCCAATGACATCCCCTCCTGTCTGAAAATAGTTCACGATCCTGGCATTTCTAGCCTCTACCACATTTGCTTTCTAAGATATTTGTATTTGCTTGCGTTAATCTTTATGTTTGCCTCGATTATGGCTACACTCGGGAGATTTCTTATGGTTCTGGTCAGTATCTCAAGATGTCAGGACTCCCCTCATTCAGAAGGGGCCTTGTGGGAGCTGACTGGCTGGTGCTGCATGGACACAGCATTACAGGACAGAAGAGCAATCGTGCTGGATGGGACCTTCTCTAAGGTCAAATGTCTCCCCCCTTTATTGATAAAGATATCTGTGCTCACTGTGGGATCTCTATCACACAGAAACAGGTGAGGGCTGGATGAGCGGGGTAGGGTCATGAGCGATGGGGTCCGGGAAGAGTGCTTGGCCTTGTTTCTGTTCTTGGGAACAGTAGGGCCACCCAGTCTTCTGGCCTTGGAGTCATAATGCACATACTTCCATGTGGAAATGAGGAGCTGTGTTCTCAGATGTGTAACTAACTCCTTACAATCAACACACACAATTTGGCCTTTGCTGCTGGCTGATGCCCTTGTTCTATGCCGCCCTTTCATATTGTTTTCTAATGGTTCTCTGTGCCTAGAACACAACCATCACTTTTTCACTCCCTGGAGTCCTCTACCACTAAAATAACTCCTTGTTGCTTATCCTTTGGAAAACAATAAAATTATGTGCTGCAAATCAAAATAAGTTCAGCCAGAAAAGATGTAAGCAGAGTGATAGCTGCACAGTGAGCGGAACGCACCAGCAAGTGTGTTCCTGCAAGAGCTACGTGGTGACCATTCCACTAAGGAATCAGCTCCGCCTCGGCGATACTCAGAACAACATGTGGGCGCTTTGGGGGCATCCCCTCGCGATCCTGGCAATGTCCTCCTAGGTAGTACTCAGAAGAAATGAGAACTTAAGTCCATACATATATATCCATAGCCCCTTTAATCAAAATAGCCCCTACTGCAAATGGCCCAGGTGTCCATCAACAAGAGAATGGATTGAAAAATTGTGGTATAAAGGGACAACCAATAGAATGGGAGAAAATATTTGGAAAATATATAACCGATGAGTGTTTAATAACCAGAATATATAAAGAACTCCTACAAGTCAACAACAAAAAGACAACCCAATTTGAAAATGACCCAAAGGACTTGAATAGGCATTTCTCCAAAGAAGATATACAAATGGCTAGTAAGCACATGAAGGATGTTCAACATTATTAGGCATTAAGAAAATGCAAATCAAACCAGAATGAGATGCCACCTAACACCCACTCCAATGGCTATTACTAAAAATCAGAAAATAACAAATGTTGGCAGGATGTAGACAAATAGGAACCTTCATACATTGTCAGCAGGAATAACAAATGGTGCTGCCACTGTGAAAACAGTTTGTCCAGTTCTCCAAAATTTAAATACAAAATTACCATATGATCCAGCAATACCAGTTCTAGGCATTCCAAAATTGACAGCAGGGACTCTGACAGATGTTGGTATACCAGTGTACATAGCACCATTATTTGCCATAGCCCAATGGTGAAAGCAACCCAATGTCCAAGAGCAGATGGATGGATGAACACCATGTGGAATATACACACAGTGGAATATTAGCCTTAAAAAGGAATGAAATTCTGATACATGCCACTACACGGATGAACCGTGAAGACAGCATGTTGTTTGACATAAGCCAGGGACAAAGGGCAGATATTGTAGATACTACTTAAATGAAATAGCTAGAACATGCAAATGCAGAATAACAGAAAGGAGAGTGTAGGTTACAAGGGCAGCAGGGGGAGGGAATGAGGAGCTATTGCATAATGGGTGTAGGGTTTCTGCTTGGGGTGATGGGAAAGTTCTGGTAGTGGATGGTGGTGATGGTAGTGCAGCTTTGTGAACGTGATTAATCCCCCTGGATGGTATGTTAGTGAGGGGTTGAGATGGGAACATTTATATTGTATATATGTTTCTGCAATTAACAACAACAACAACAAAACAACTAAATAGACAATAACAATTAAATTCAATACAGAATCCTGGACAGGATCTCATAATGGAGGAGAAAAGGCTCAAAAGGACATTGTGATATATGAAAAAATTGGAATATAGACTGTAAGCTTTATATCAATATTAAATGTCTTGAACTTGATAACTATACTTAAGGTGGTTACATAACTGAGTATCCTTGTACTTAGAAAATATACATGGAAGTATATTAAGGAGCATAATGTATACAATGTATCCTCAAATGTTCAGAAAGTAGATAAATGCATAGTTAGATGATGGATGGATGGAATGATAGCGCAAATGTGACAACATATTAAAATTGGTGGATATTGGAAGTGAGTATGTTGGCGTTCTCTGTATGGATTTTGTATTATTTTTGCAACTAAACTTTAAGTTTAAAATTATTTCGAAGTAAAAATTTTAAATAAAAAAAGCAACTGTGCTACAGCCATACACTGGAATACAACTCAGCAATAAAAAGAACAAACTACTCACATACACAACAACATAGCCCCTTACAGAGAGCAGGTTGCCGAGGGGCCGCATGGGAGAGGAGGTGGGGATTGACTGGGAAGATGCCAGATGGAACGTTCTAGATCTTGATAGTGATGAGGTTACACAGGTGTGTACACTTGTCAACACTCCGCATAAAATGGGGGCATTTTATAGTATATCAATTAAGCCACAAAAAGGTTAATTAAAAAATCAAAGGTGCCACCTCACCTCCATGCCCATAGTTAGTCCTTTAACATCGACAATAAAATTTCCTAAAACCAGAGGAACCACAGTGCCTCTGCTGTGCCACTCGACAGCGGTTATGACTGCTGTGGGTAACCCAGGTAACACACAGGGACAGACTCGATGGAGCACACAGGTGACGAATGGCGCTTAGTCTCGGCGCTGGAGACCACAGGGGCTGGTGGGACCGAGGGCAAACTAGAGTGCACGGCCCCTCTGAACTCAGCTCCTGCCTTGTGACCGAGCTGTGGTGGGCTCAGTGCCGCTGTACCTTCCAATTTTTCAACCCCCAAATCCAGTTTTTATTGTTGTTTTTGAAATCTTATACTTTTCCAAGCCTTGACTGATTCCAACTTTTCCCGTCATGTGTGTGGAAACAAAATGGCCCGCATGCTGTCCGGTCCAGCTCTCAGGCGTCTGGTTGGTGACCTCTGCAGGAGTGGAGGCTGAGGAGGGTGCAGATGTCAGGGATGGGTGGGCAGGAAGCATGAGGAAGTGTGGCTGTGCCATAAGCACAGCTCAGAAAGACCTTTGCCCAGATCTGGCAGCAAACAGCTGCAAAGACCTGCTGACTTTCTAAGAACATTCTTAGCAGTCCTTTGTTCTCATTTTCCTGCCCCTGTCCATCAGAGCAGCCCTTCTCTGGGAGTTGTGTCACACTCCCACAAGGGTGGTCCCTGGAGGTACCAAGCAGGGAGGGGAGGGCAGTTCCTAGGCCCCCACATTCTCCTGAGCCGCCCATCTCCATCCTGGTGGCCCCCCCTGCAGCCGTACTCTGGAAGGCTGCTGTTCCCAGCCTCACCCCTGGTCCCCTCTTTCCCTCTGCTCTACATGCTCTTCCCAGGTGCCACTACCCTGGCTTTAAATGCCAGTGACTCCCAAATTTCTATCTCCAGGCCTAGACTCTAATTGTGCATCCAACCTGCACAGCAAACTCTCAGCTCCACAAGTCCAACCTGAGCTCTTCGTTCCCTCCCCTAAGCCCAGCCCCACCCGCAGCTTACTGCACCTCTGTAAATGGCAACACCATCTACCCATTCGCTCATACCAGAACTCAGGAGTCGCTCCTTTTGAAAATTTTATCTTATCTTTAATTTTTTAAGAGTATCATATAGTAAAATGAACGTTTTCAGGAAGGGTTGCACAGTTCGATGAATTTCAACACCTAGAGAATTGTGAAACCACCACCACAATCAAGATGAAGAGCAGTTAAAATCACACCCTCCCCTCGCCCCTAACCACTGGCACCCACGGATCTGCTGCCCATCACTATGGTTTTACCCTTTCAAGAGTATTACCTCAATGGAATCATAAAGTGTGTAACCTTCTGAGCCTGCAGTTGGTCAGTTCGTCCCTTCCTTTTTCCCTTCCTTCTTTCTTTCAATACCACTCATTAAGGAGAAAGCCAATCCAGATGGCATTCAACTCTGTGAATCCAAAGCATCAGTTCTCAAAGCGTGAAAACACCTGGTCTTTCTACTTGTCCCCATCACCATGTGTTCACACTACAGCCAGAGGAACTTTGAGGAACATAAATTGGATCATGTCACTGCCTTGGAAGAAAAACCTTCAACGGCTTCCCATTCCAGTCCCCTCTCAGTCACCTACGAGGCCCTGCCCCACGTGGCCCTGACTCCCTCCCCTCACTCCCAGCCCTCTGCTGGCCTGACCTCTCTCTACTCCTCAAGCTCCCATCTCTGCACACAGCTGTCACCACGCTGTACCTGACCAGCTCACCCCCTTCTGTCAGGTTCCTCTCCAATGTCACTTCTCAGAGAGGCTTTCCCTGAGCACCCAATCTCAAGCAGCCCTCCTTGATATTGTCTCATGTTGTGATTATGACAGTCTGATTTACATATTTCTCTGTTCATTTGTTTAATTAAACAAATGGGAAACTCATGAATGCAGTCACCAGGCCTATTTTATTCATTATTATGTACCCAAGTGCTGAAAACAGCACCTAGCACAGAGCAGGCATTCGGTAGGTGGTAAATAAATGAATGAATAAAAGTGATGCTACAAGGAATATCCTTTTATATAAATGACCGTGTACTTGTGTATTTCCTGAAAGTATCACTGCAGTATTAAAGGCTGTTGGGGACTGAATCACGTCCCTCACAAAGGGTTTGTTCGGGTCCCAGCCCTGGCCCCGTGGGTGTGAACCCATTTGTATATAGGACCTCTTTGAAGATGCTACTAGTTAAGGCGTGGCCTAACTCAATGAGGGCGGGACTTAATCCAATTTGGATGAAGTCCTTATAAGCAAAGGGAATTGGACACAGAAGCGGCAGCCATGGGGAGCGGCAGGAATCTGGAAGTCACTGGAACCCAGAAGAAAGAAGATGCCACTGCATATGCATTCCTGTGTGACGGAAAAGTCGGGCACCAAGGAGCAGCAGCCAGCCCCAGAAGGCCACATCTTGAGGGAGAAAGTATCACCTTGCTAGCGCCTCGATTTTGGACTTCTAGCCTCAGAACCATGAGTCCATACATCCCTGTTGTTTAAGACAGCACATAATATAGTATTTGTTTTAGCAGCTAAGAAACTAAACCAAAGGGTATGCACAATTTAAATTTTGATAAATATTGACAAATTACCTTCTCCTGCTGAATCAACGACCCTTACTTCCCTCAACGGTCTGTAAAAGCGTCCTGACCTCATAACTCTGCCAACAAGGGAAATTATCAGTATTTTAATTTTTTGAAAATTTTGTATTTAAAACTTAGTGTCTCAGCAATATTTTAATTCCCAGGATAAAAAGTTAAGGCAGAAAATCTTTGCATGTCATTCATAGTTATTTGTGTTTCTTCAATACTTCTATTATTTGTCTTTTTCTTACAGGATTTGCAGTTGTTTGGATATTAGGGTATAAACCTTCATTGGTCATATATGTAGAAAATTAGTGGTCTTTTACTTTGTTAATGGCAACATTTTCCATAGTTTTATATGTTTGTGTGCTTAAATTTGTTATTTCTTTAATGACTTCCAAGTTTCATATCATGCTAGGAAAAGCCTTCTCATTTTCAAGGTTTAAACAAATTATCTTTTATCATAATTATACAACTTTTATAGTTTTTAAAAACATATGTGATCTTTAACACACATGGATTCAAGTTTTGTTATCCAATTATCTCTCTTCCAAATGGATAATTTCCCAACATTATTTACTTGGCCAGCATCATTTCCCACACTGATTTGCAATGGACTTGGATTGCTTAAGTAGAAAGAAAGCTCAAAACATGAATTAAAACAAGATTATTGGGAAGCGGGAGTGGCTCAGTCGATAGAGCCCCCGTTCACCATATGGGAGGCCCTGGGTTCGCTTCCCGGGACCTCCTTGTGAGGGCAGGCCGGCCAGCGCAGCCTAGTGGGCTGATGCAGCAAGCCCTCACAACAGGAAGCCGGTGTGGCTCAACCGACAGAGCCCCCGTTTACCATGTGTGAGGCCCCGGGTTCGCTTCCCGGGGCCTCCTTGTGAGGGCAGGCCGGCCCGTGCGGCGCGAGGGGCTGATGCAGCGGGACCTCACAGCAAGGGGAAGATAAGCAGACACGGAGAAGACACACAGCGAATGGACACAGCAAGCACAAGCAGCAAGGGGGGGATAAATATATAAATAAATAAATCTTTAAAAACAAAAACAAAAACAAGATTATCATCTTTAATCCATCATTTTAGCAAAAATAACTAAAGATTCAAAATATCCAGTATTGGAGAAAGTGCATGGAATTGGGCATTCTCAGATGTAGTAGGTGGGAATGTAAATAGCTGAACATTTTCAGGAAGGTATTATGGAAATATCTATCAAAATTTTAAAGGCACATCTCTTTGACACAGCAATTACATATCTAGAAATCCATCCAACAGCAAAAAAATATGTTACTGTTCAAATATATCCCATATATAGGTATTTACTGCAGCACTGTTGGCAATATCAAAAGAACTGGAAACTATGAAAATATACTTTAAATGTCTGCACAAATTATAGGACAGACCTAAAACAAAATGCCAAGTAGCCATTAGAAAGAATGCAGTAGAACTGTATGTACTGACATGGCAAGATCACCAAGGCAAAACATAAAGTGAAAAATGGAGTTTCAGATATATGTTTCATTTATGCATTCATTTTTTTATTTTTAATTATTTTAAATTTTTATTCTAATAACATATATACAGACTAAAATTTCCCCCCATTTAAACATTCAAACATATAATCCATGGTGCCAATTACATTCACAGTGTTGTGCTACCATCACCACCATCCACTATCAAAACTTTTCCATCACCCCAAATAGAAATTCTGTACCAATTAAGCATTATCTACTCATTCCCTACCACCCCATGGACCCTGGTAACCTGTATTCTAGTTTCTGATGCTATGAATTTGCTTATTCTAATTATTTCATATCAGTCAGATGGTACAATATTTATTCTTTTGTGTCTAGCTTATGTCACTCAACATGCTGTTGCATGTATCAGAACTTCGTTTCTTTTTATGACTAAGTAGTAATATTCCATTGTATGTATTTATCAGATTTTGTTTATCCACTTGTCAGTTGATGGACACTTGGGTTGATTCCACATTTTGGTAATTGTGAATAATGTCACTATGAACACTGGAGTATAAATATCTGATTACTCAAGTCCCTGCTTTCAATTATTTTGGGTATATACCTAGAAGCAGCACTCCCAGGTCATATAGTAATTCTGTGCTTCACCTTCTGAGGAACTGCCAAACTGTTGTCCACAGTGGCTGCACCATTTTACTTTCCCACCAACAATGAATGAGGGTTCCTCTTTCTCCACTTCCTCTCCAAAATTATTTTCCTTTTCATTAACAGTAGCCATTCTAGTGGGTGTGCAATGGAATCTCATTGTGGGTTTGATTTGCATTTGCCTAATGGCTAATAATGTTGAGCATCTTTTCATGTGCTTTGTGGCCATTTGTATATCTTCTTTGAGAAATGTCTATTTAAGTATTTTGTCAGTTTTTTTATTGGGTTGTCTTTTTGTTATTGAGTTGTAGGATTTCTTTATACATTCTGGATATTAAATCCTTATCAGATATGTGATTTCCAAATATTTTCTCCCATTCTGTAAACTGAAGTCCTTTGATGCATAAAGGGTTTTAATTTTGATGAAGTCCAATTTTCTATTTTTTCTTTTGTTGCTTATGCCTTGTGTGAAATCTAAGAAACTTTGTCTAAAACAAGGTCCTGAAGATGCTTCCCTATGTTTTCTTCTAGGTGTTTTTTATTATTTGGTTTTTTTAATTTAGATCTTTGATCCACGTTGAGTTAAATTTTATATATGGTGTGAAGTAGGGATCCACTTTCATTCTGTTCAATGTGGATATATACAGTTTTCAGAGCACCATTTGTTGAAGAGACTATTCTTTCCCCATCGAGTGGACATGGCACCCTTGTCAAAAATCAGTTGGCCATAGAGTGAGGGCTTATTTCTGAACTCTCAGATTCCATTAGTCTACATGTCTGTCCTTGTGCCAATATCATGCTGTTTTTATTACTGCTAGTTTGTAATAAGTTTTACAGTCAGGAAGTGTGAGTCCTTCAAATTTGTTTTTCTTTTTCAAGATGGTTTTCTCCATTTGGGGCCCCTTACCCTTCCATATAAATTTGGAATGGGCTTTTCCATTTCTGCAAAGAAGGCTGTTGGAATTTTGAATGTGACTGCACTGAATCTGTAAATCATTTTGGGTAGAATTGGCATCTTAATAATATTTAGTCTTCCAATCCATGAATACAGAATATCTTTCCATTTATTTGGGTCTTCTTTGATTTCTTTTAGGAATGTTTTTTAGTTTGCCTCATATGAGTCCTTTACATTCTTGGTTAAATTTATTCCTAAAAACTTAATTCTAGTTGCTATTGTAAATAGAATTTTTTTCTTGATTTCTTCTTCAGATTGTTCATTTCTAGTGTATAAAAATACTACTATACTTTTTGTATGTTGATCTTGTTCCCTGCCACTTTGTTGAATTTGTTTATTTAGTTCTAGTGGCTTCCTTGTGGACTTTTTCAAGATTTTCTATATATAGAATTATGTCATCTGCAAATAGGGAAAGTTTTACTTTTTCCTTTCCAATTTGGGTGCCTTTTATTTCTTTTTCTTGCCTAATTGCGCTGGCTAAATCTCCAGTACAAAGTTGAATAACAGTGGTGACAGTGGGCATCCTTGTCTTGTTCTTGATCTTAGAAAGCTTTCAGCCTTTCACCACTGAGTATGATGTTAGCTGTGGGGTTTTTCATATATGCCATATATCATGTTCAGGAAGTTTCCTTTTACTCCTACTTTTCTAAGTGCTTTTATCAAGGTGTGTGGATTTTGTCAAATGCCTTTTCTGATCATGTGGTTTTTGTTCCTTTGTTCTATTAATGTGGTGTATTACATTAATTGATTTTCTTATGTTGAACCACCCTGGCATACCTGGTTTAAATTCCACCTGATCCTGTGGTATAATTCTTTTAATGTGCTGTTGGATTCAGTTTGCTCGTATTTTGTTGAGGATTTCTGCATGTATATTCCTAAGTCAGTAATATTCTTTTCTTGCAATATCTTTATCTGAGTTTGGTAATAAGGTGATGTTGAACTCATAGGATGAGTTAGGGGAGTGGTCCCTCCTCTTCAATTTTTATGTAAGAGTTTGATCAGGATGGTTATTAATTCTTCTTGGAATGTTTGGTAAAATTTACCAGTGAAGCCATCTGGTCCTGGGCTTTTCTTTGTTGGAAGATTTCTGATTATGGATTAATCTCTTTACTAGTTATTGGTCTATTGAGATCTTCTATTTCTTCTTGAGTCAGTGTAGGTAGTTTGTTTCTAGGAATTTGTCCATTTCATCTAGGTTATCTAATTTGTTGGTGTACAGTTGTTCATAGTATCCTCTTATAATCCTTTATATTTCTGTGGGGTCAGTAGTAATGTCCCTTTCATTTCTGATTTTAGTTATTTGCATCCTCTCT
>JAQZBX010103799.1:0-11054 GCA_029593785.1 Cabassous unicinctus | reverse complement strand
GTCTGTAGTATCTTCAGTTAAAAAGTTTAATAATTCTATTTCTTGTCTCCATGCTTTTTCTATGTTTTTGGTGTCTTCCCAAATCTTCAGAGATGACAGAAGAAGAACAGTTTGCTCTGGCTCTCAAAATGAGTGAACAGGAAGCCAGAGAGGTGAACAGCCAGGAGGAGGAAGAAGAGGAGCTCTTAAGGAAAGCCATTGCTGAAAGCCTGAATGTAAATATGCTGTCGAAAAAGTTTGTTGGGGATCGATCATTGGAATTTTTTTCCTTCTTCAGTATTACAGTTGTTTAGGAAAGACCTAGCTATAGTAGTTCAAAGAGTTTCAACTAACAAGTTTTTCAATAATAACTTTTAAAGTCTGTGTTGAATTGTTGGTGTACCCAATTTGAATTGTTTTGCTAATTTCTGTATGAAAGAGTTTTCTTCTACCCCACAGATTTTCATTCTATGGCTTAGGAGAACCGTAGTAATTGGCAGCTTCTGAAAAGAGTTACTGAGTACCAGGAACCAAAAGGGAGCAAGATGAGGTGTCTGTCCTCCCTTGTTTTGTGGGGAGAGCAAAGGGAATGAGAACCAGAGGTGGGTTATGGAGAGAAAGACTGGGCAGCTAAAAAATAATCAAATAATGCTAAATTATAATTTGAATATGTGCAGTTGAAATTATTTTAAATGTGAAGAATACTTTCCAATAATAGGTCCTAAGCCATCCCTTATGTCATTTACCTCTCTTTATTAGAAAAGGGTTTTTATAGCATTATGTGCTACCACAGCACTTTGCATATAGTAGGCATTCAGTACTTGTTTTTGGAGTTCATTTGAATTCCTCATTTACATTTTGGAGAGTAGTAACTATTAGGGCATGTACCCTCCCCTTTTTGTCCTTCCTGTGACCCAACATATGTAGTTATTTTAATAATAAATCTGGTCTGGGGTGGGATCACTTGTTTCAGAGTTGCCGGCCTTCTGATGCCTCTGCTACCTGCTCTCGACCTCTGGCCATTGGACCGTCTTCACAGTCCTACCAAGAGAAAACCACAGACTCTGGGACCACTGAAGGCATGTCTCCCTGTTCTGACTCCTTCCACTCATCAAGTGTAACCATACCACAGGGATCTCATGCTGAGAGTTAGATATACAAAGATGCCCGAAATCCCTCTGGTGGTATTAAAAGCATACTTTTATTTCCAAGGAAAAGTCAACATTTGGTTAAACCCATAGAGGAGCCTTTTTTACCCACATTATTTAATTCTAGTGATAGTTTACCAAGCCCTCTTAATTAAAAAACAGTTTGTCTTTAGCCCTACTTTTTCTCAAATACCTACAGGCATATGGCAGCTGGCACCTCCATCACTGTTTAAAGGCTCACATATCAGTCAGGGACACGAGGCTGAGGAAAGAGAGGAGCCTTGGGACCACACTGAAAACACTGAAGAGGAGCCGGTCTCCGGCAGCTCAGGAAGCTGGGACCAATCAAGCCAGCCAGTATTTGAGAATGAGAACGTTCAGTCTTTTGACAGATGTACTGGCCACTTGGCTGAGCACACACAGTGTGGGAAGCCACAGGAAAGTACTGGGAGGGGTTGTGCTTTTCTCAAAGGTGCCCAGGGTAGGGGGGACACATCTAGGCCCTGTCTGCCTGCCCCAGCAGATGCCAAAGGTCTCCAGGACTTTGGGGGTACTGTGCACTACTTCTGGGGTATTCCATTTTGCCCTGCTGGAGTAGACCCTAACCAGTATACCAGGGTCATTCTTTGCCAGTTGGAGGTTTATCAAAAGAGCCTGAAAATGGCTCAGAGGCAGCTCCTTAAAAAAAAAGAGTTTGGGGAACCAGTGTTACCTAGGCCTCCTTCTCTGATCCAGAATGAATGTGGCCAAGGAGATGAGGCTAGTGAAAAAAATGAAGGCAACTCAGAAGATATGGGAGATGAAGACAAAGAGGAGAGGCAGGAGTCTAGGGCATCTGTCTGGCTCTCAAAATCCAAGGATTTCCAAGAAAGCCCAATTAAAAGCTTGAAAGAGAAACTTTTGTTGGAGGAAGAACCAACAACCAGTCATGGTCAGGTAAGGGTCAGTGATGCTATAATTAAGGATAATTTATTCACACATAAGCAAGGATTATTTTAGCTATCTGTTCTTTTTTTAGGTCTTTTCCCTCTGGTTATTAAAGTAATACATGCTCACTACAGAAAACCAGTAAAAGTATAGAAGAATAAAGAAAAAAATAATCCCTGCACCAAGAGACAAGAGGCAACCATCATTATTTTGAGTCTTTTCTTTGCTTATAAAAAATATTTTTTTAATTTTAAAAGAAAATGAAGACTCTTCGTAAATTTTGCTTTTTCTCCCCACTTAACAGTTTATCTTAGATGTTTTCCTATTTAAGTATACTCAAAAATATTATCATATGGGTGTTCCATAATTTGTTTTATGTTTTAAAAACTTTTAAAGAGTTCAGAATTTTTTTTATTTTACCTTTTAGCTTATTATACCTTTTTGAATTTTTTTAATACCTTTTTGAATTTCAAGCTGTAGCTTAAAATTCAAAAAGGTGTAAATAAAATGCCTCTCTCCTATCCCTCTGCCTCTGCCTCTGCCTCTGCCTCTGCCTCTGCCTCTGCCTCTCTCTTTCTCTTTCTCTGGAGGCAACCCGTGTTAACTGATTTCTAGTGTATCTTTCCCAGCTATTTTATGTAGTACATGCAAATGTGTGAACACATTCTTTTCCCTACCTTTATTTACACATATGACAGCATACTGTATACATTATTCTGCAACTTGCTTTTTTCACTTAATATCTCTGTGAGCTCATTCTGTAATAGTACATAAAGAACTTCTGCATTTGTTTTTTCAGGTGTGTAATATACCATGAATGGATGAGTCATTATTTTATCTAGTGCTCTGTTGGTGGACATTTAGGTTGTTTCCATTGTTTTACCGTTCTGCAGCAATTAATCTTGTACAGAGGACATTTCAATCGTGTGGGAAATATTTGTAAGATAATTTCCTGTAAATGGAGTTGCTGGATTAAAGAATAGATGTGTTTGCAATTTTTTTTATTATTGCCAGATTGTCCTCCATCAAGACTGTATCACTTTACACTCCCAATGTCAATTTTTGAGTACCAGTTCTTCCATACCCATACCAGCACAATATTATTGTCAGACTTCTAAATCTTTGTCAATCTAAGAGATGAAAAATGTCACCTCTATATAGTCTTTATTTGCATTTCTCTTATTATGTGTGGGGTTGAACTTTTTTCCACATGCCTAAGCCCATTTGTATTTACTTTTCTGCTTTTTTAGATCTTATATTCATTTTTCTTTTTCTTAATGGTTTGTAGGCATCCTTTAAATATTGTGAAAATTCATCCTTTGTCTTTATATGAAGTGCTAATAGTTTTCCAGTTTATTTTCTCCTAATAGTATATTTCTGATTTTGCTTGTGGTGGTTTTCTATAATTTACTTAAACCATTTCCCTGTTTAGGGCACTTGGTTTGCTTTCCCAGTTTTATGTTTGTTTTTTTGTTTTGTTTTGTTTTGTTTTTACCTAGTTAGGATTGTATTATATATAAAAGCTTATATGCTACTTTTTTCTCTGAATATTATAAAAACATTCATAATTACAAACTCTTTATAAGCTATCATTTTAAGGAGCTACAGAGTATTCTATTTTATGAACATGCTGTGTTTTGTTGCTGTTTCTGTCATTGGACTCTGAGTTTTTGGTTTTGTTTTACTGTTATCCTATTTGTTCTCTCTTTTTTATAGTAGGGTAAGGATTCAAGAATTGGTAGCTCTGAGCAGCATGGTAGCATAGTGGAGAGAACATGAATTTGGAATTTTTTAACTTTCATAGTTTAGTAACTGCATCTTTGAACAAGCCATTTAACCTCTCTAAATCTTAGTTTTCACATTTGTAAAATAGGAATAACAATTCCTATCTTTGAGTAGTTTTAATGATTAAAGCAAATTTATGTAAAATGTCTAGTATAATGCTTAGCATATTATAGGCACATAATGGTAGTTGTCTGTAAGGTACTAGAAAGTCATTCATTAGGTGCCTTTGGGGTTCATTGTTCCTTATTAGCCCTTTTAATCCACATTCTGGAAAGATTACTGTAAAGGAAGAGAAAGCATTTTTCTTAACAGTTCTTTTAGTGACTGTCCTTTTTTCCAAAGGAAAATTAGGCGATGCTTATAGTAACATGTTTTGTTTATTAGCTCTTTGCAATCCAGAGATGCTTCCCATTGAAGGAATGGATTAACTTTAGAAGAGTCAATGTTTAATAAATTATTGTAATTCAAGTTGTTAGCTTGAAAGATCCCAGGGGCCGGAGTTCTAGAGAACAGACTTATGTCAAGTCCTGAGGTTTGAAAGCACTGCCTTTGGAACAGCCTGGAAGTGGTCAAAACCTAGCAGCTGTATTTTTTAGATTGAAGTTCTCTGACTCTAACTTTATTAGTTGGTACAATATGGCCACTACAAACCAAATCAAGTTAGTTTAATTAAAAAAGAGGACTTTATCATAAGGAATTAGGTGCTTCATAAATTCTAAAATGGAATTGTAACAAGTCTGAAGAAGGTACTGGGTCTAGAAAACCATCTTTAATTTTTCTGTATCTCTTCTCTGTATTGCATCTGTTTTATAATTTCTCCCTGCAGACTGGCTTCCTTTGCTTCTTTGTTATACATGGTAGTTAAAAAGCCAGTGATCCTACAGTTCCCAAATTTAAATGATAATTTATCTGCAGAGAGATGTACTCTTTCCCAATTCCAATTCCAGATTTCCTGGAAAGAAATTATGGCTCATTTGGAGTTAATAGTCATTACTAGCCCAGTCAGCTGTGGTAGGAAGGGGTTATGTGTCACTTTGTACAAAATGGCTGTGACCTATTGAGAGAAGTGTAAGGGTCAGTCCTCAGTAAAAGATGACCAGGCAGACAACCTAGTAATTATCCACCATTGTTATTAACATTAATTATAGACATCACTTAGAAATATTGAAGAATGAACAGTTTAAAGAATAAAATGAAAAGCATCCACAGTCCTGCCATCCAGTGATAGATTCCTTCATTTTTTCCCCATGCCTATTTTTTATATAGTTCAGATCATATTATTTTTTTTGTCTTTTTAACTTAACATTATATAATATTAACATTTTCTCATGATGTTAAAATTTATATATTTCATTTTTAATGACTATGTAATATTCCAACTTAGGAATTTACCATCATTTTTAAACCATTTTCCTATTGCTGGCTCTTTTAGTTGTGATAAACATCTTTCTACAGAAAACTTTTCTCTATTTAAGATTAGTGTCTTTAGAGATAGGGTGCCAGGAGGGAAATGCTGGGTTAAAGAGTTATGAACATAAAAAAGACTTAATATTAATTGCCAGATCATTTTCAGATGGATTGCTCAAATGTGTATTCCCTTCCTCTAGTAATGTATGAGAATGCCTAGTTCACTGCAGCCTTGCCAACTTAGAATATTATCTGTTAAAAAAAAAAACATAAAAGCAAACTTAAAATTTTATAGGCAAACAATGAAAATCTTAACGTAATTTCACCTTTCATTTTGATCTTTTGCTTTCAGGAACCATAGGTAGAAAGAATTTATGTGTTAGTGTGTTAAACATTTTCTATTGAACATGGTTAACTAGAGCTACCTACATTTGATGTTCCTTGGTTGATAGAAATAGCAAGAGAATTCCAGAAACAGGGAACTCAGAAAATACTTACTTAGGGCAAATGGCTTAGTCCGTAGAATGCTATAAAAGCTTTAGAATTAGATAAGAACTGATTTTTGACCTCACAGATGACAAGAAGTGAAGTGGATAGAATAGTTGATGTCCTCGCTACTTTTTAGGGTCTGATTTTTAATTTTTCAGTCCAGATACTGTAATTTGTTTCCCAGAAATGATGAGCTTGTGGGGAGTTATGAGGACTGACTTTAACTAACTGAACTTCAAGCTGATATAGATACACCAAATTCTAGTTGTTTCGTTTATTATGGAAGAAAGATATTTTCAGGAACCCAAATGCTCAGACTGCCATCTTCTGTACCCATATCATAGGATGAAGGTATCTGGGAGGTAGAAATAATAATCAGAAAATGGGAATTTGAAAGGATGATTCAACAGTAGATAGAAAGACCTGATATGTTACTACTGCTCTACAACAGAAAACATTTCTGTGGTGATCAAATGTTCTATTCACTGTCATTTCCCAGGGCGTGGTGTTGAAGATACTGTTTGATTCTGGAGCTTTGGGTTTTTCATTTTTAGATTTAATGCCAACTGTCCCCTTTCCATTAACATACTATTTTTTTAAAAAGACAGAGTGCAACGTATTGATTAGGCCACAGGTTCCTCAGTTAAAGTTGTATTTCTGTAATGCTTCCCTGTTCTTGATTAGATTCGGGTATTCCTGTAGTGTAGCTTGCTTGTTTTACTATCTTATTTTCATATCTTGGAAGAGCCTTACTTTACCCCTGTGTTCAGATTACTCCCATTGAAGTGTAAGCTTAGAAATTAAAAGTTATTTCTTGAAGGCATTTTTGGAGTTCTGTGTTGAAAATGGTTGGGAAGATCATTTGAGTAAAACAATATAACAATAGTGGTTAGAGTATAGATTTTGGAGTCAGACAAGTCCCAGGTCTACTTTTTTATTGGACAAATTATTTAACCTCTTGAAGTTTTGTTTTCCTCGTTTCTAAAATAATAATTTCTACCTCATAAGGTTCTTGTGAGGATTAAAGGAGATGATGTCAAGTGATTAGCATATGCCTGGCACATGGTAAGTTCACAATAATTTTTTTAACAGTTACACCAGGAAGGTAGAGATATGCTTTAGCCTAATGTAGAGGTTGAGGTGTCATATAACCTGTCAGTGCCTTGATTGCTTCTGAAGCCGAAGGCTTAGGTTAGCCTGTCATACCAGAAAGGTAAAATTCTATTGGATGGACACTAGGTGTCAGTACTGTTGTACTTTTTTTTTAGATTTCAGGAATGAAGCAGTGTTTTGTCACTGCTGAGTTCAAACAAATAGTCAGGTGAAGTATTTATTGCTGTTGTATTTTAGTCCTTTTGACAGTTTTGTTCAACCCTCGTTTTTCATAATGACTACATACCCAATCGTTTTACAACTTTATCTTCCCTTTGACTGAAGGCTCAACTCAGCTATTTCTGTTTTTCAGTATATTTTATCATTTACCTGAGTGGTAGAGAGATGCCTAACTGGTTTAGGTTATTTATATTCTTTTGGGAGACACTGAAAACTTCAACTACTAGCTTTACAGCTACTGGAAGAAGCCTCCATAGTTTAGGCACTTCCTCAGAAGCTTCCCTAAGGAACAGTAACTGGTCTTTCCATACTCTTCTGTGCATATACATTTAATGAGTTGACATTTGTACCAGCTCTACCATTAATCAAAGAAAATAATCTTTTCCTTATCATTACTCTTCTTAAAAGATAAACTTGTAGCTAGACATCAAAACCATACTGACAGATTTGTAACAAAAGGAATCTTTCTAATCTCTTTGGGGGTGTCCTGTGTTAAGACTTGGTTGTGCTCAGAGAGACTTCTTTCCTGGGTTGCAGTGTTTTTTCCATTTCCTTGTTTCCATTGAAAACTTGACTTTTCTCTATATTTCTCCCTCCCACAACAAAAGTTTTATAATTCCTTTTCTGAAGTCATCAATCTTTTGACTTCCAAATTAATATTTATGTGCATTACATACATTATCTTGTTAATTCTCACAGTAACACTTGGTGACGCAATTGTTAATATCCATTTTAAGATGAGGAAACAGTCAGAGGTTACTATCCATATTTACAGTTAGTAGGTGATTCAGCTGAGATTTAAACCCCAGTTTTCTGATTCTACAGGCTATGTATGTATGTACTTTCTATTGAAATGTACCAACTTATGTAAAAAAAAATTTTCTTATTGCTTATTGCTGAGTGATCTTGAACAATTAATTTTTTTAAAAGGAAGAAAACCATAACTCATTTGTGCCTGCATATTTAGGATGTTACATATTTATTTTCAGTCTTCCCAAGGGCTGTTTGTTGAAGAAACTTCTGAAGAAGGAAACTCTGTACCTGCCTCACAAAGGTGAGATTGTATGTTGCTATGGGCCTGAATTCCCTGATGGTGTCAGCATAAGGGAGATGAACCACATGAGTGAGACTGTACAAGGACAGCTTCCCAGAGAACTTTTAGCTCAGTTATTAGCTCAGACTATGAAAAACTATTATTATTTCCCACTTTGAGTGTATATGTATATGTGTGTGTGTGTGTGTGTGTGTGTGTGTGCATGTATCTCATAGAAGCCTAGAATATTAGGTCTAGAAGAGATCTTAGAGGTTTTCTTATTCAGTCCAGCCATCTTGACATAAATCCCATTTACACTATTCCCCAAAAGTGGTTACATCTTGCTATTCTCTTGCTTAAATAACTATACTAGCTTTCATCCCAATTTGAAGGCTCTAGACAGATTTGATTTCTTTATAGTCTTACTATTCCTCCTATCCCCTTTCTCCTTGTTTTCTTTCTGCTTATGCTTACTTTACCTGCATATCCAAATCTTACACATTTTTTACGTCAGCTCTTAAGAGACCACATAGAACCTGTATCACCCTCATTCTCTGTCCTGTGCTACTTTTAATCTGATTATGTCTCATCTTTCCTTTAAATGATTGTATTTACAATACCTCTTCAATTATTCTAGTTGATTGATTGACCTTCTTAAGTCTTTCTACTTTGTTAATGGATAGGGGTTGATTGGTTACAAATTGCACTATTAACTGGATCAGTCACTTTCCCCTTTTATCCGGTTAGTTGACCTTTGGAGATTTCTCGAGCTTACTTTGTGTTAAGTGACCATCATCTTCCATGTGGAAGTTTAGACCCATTTGCCATTTGCTGTAGTTAGGTGTTATTCTTAGGCTTTTGGTAAGTTGGTAGTGTTAGGTATTTCTTCCTGGGCTGAAGAATATGGCTTTGGTTTGATTTTCCTGCTGTTTGAGATAGTTTTGGAAATGCTTTTAACTGGAGTAGGCCTTCTGCTTCCTGCAGGCCTCTGCTTTATTGTGGTGAGCTCTGTGCAGAGCAGATGTAGATTTTAATAAATGATTATATGTTTTGTCACCAGGAGACAGTTGGAATCGCAGGCAATGTGGTTTGACTTCAAATTGATTAGCCCATTTTATAAATGTCAGCAAATTGTTTTGTGATGGACCCTTTGAATAGAGCCCTAATGTTACATGCAGAGTAAACTATGGCTGGCTTAGGTTTATAACAAATGCTTTGAGATGTTTTATTTAGTGAGAGAAATTGCTTGTGGTTTCCTATCAGGATTTTGTTATTAATCATGAATCAGTGGTGGCTATTTTCTCTTTTCTGTGGTTCTTGGTTGATGTGAAGATTTGTGATTTTAAGCGTCAAGTCCTCTTACATACTTGATCAAACTAATTGTCAGGATCTGTGAAGCATAAGGGGGCTAGATCTCTCAGCCACGTGTTCCTGTGTCAGGAAGAAGTTGCAGTTCACGAGCAGGGAGGGAAAAATCAGGACGTTGGATGAGGGAAGCCATTCATAGTTAAGTTTTGTGCAGAAGAGATATTCAACTTGTGTGGGCAGATTATTACTAAAGGGCAGCTTGAATTGTATCTTAATTTTGTTGCT
The DNA here is from genome assembly GCA_029593785.1 of Cabassous unicinctus. NCBI lineage: Eukaryota > Metazoa > Chordata > Mammalia > Cingulata > Chlamyphoridae > Cabassous > Cabassous unicinctus. The sequence goes on along the minus strand of JAQZBX010103799.1, from coordinate 1,361 downwards.
TAGAAAGCCACATCTTGAGATACAGAGAAAATTTAACTTCAGGGTAAGGGAAAAGCTAGTATGTTGTCAGGAGACTCTCCATAGTCCTCTCTTATGAGTTCACAAATCTCTAGCTTCAGAAGACTGAGACGGAGGCTCTAAAAACACCTTTGACATTCTTATATTAGAGTGGGGGTTTTGTCTTTTGTTATATTCACAGATAGTCCTTACCCTTAACCTTCTTTTGTGAAGACTCCAAAAGGGGATATTTGATTTAGAGATTTCACTGGGACCAAAGTTGTGAGCATGTTTGTTTTCTTTGTTTCTGGCCTAGTTTTCACTACTGATTTCTTGCTTCCTTGTTGAGCTTTATTCACTTGGGATTTGGTTCTTTTTCACAGCATTGCTGCTTTGACCAGTAAGAGAAGCTCAGTCCTTATGCCAGAGAGTTCTGCAGAAGAAATCACTGTTTGTCCTGGTAAGTGCCCCACTGTAGTTTTACTGAATTTCTGATACCTAGCTATATACCTTTTAATGCCTTTAAATTTTTCTGACTTTTCTAACCCTCTCTGAGGAGGTTTATATGTGATTGATGTGTATGTATATAAATACATGCATACATATATACACACATACATGCATACATACACATACATACACATTTATTTTTTTAATGGGCACACTGATTCTCAGCTTTATTCTTAGGGATATTTTAGTTTTGAAATTAACATGTCTCTTTTGTGTGCTTGTTTGCTTACCATCCTCTTCAGAGATGCAGCAAAGTATGAGGAATAGCACTTCCTTACTTCACTGTACTTTCAAAACCAGAAGGACTTTATGTTTTGGTTTATGTGTTCTCAAAGTTGATCTGTCCTCCAATTTGCTTGTCATTCAGATTTTTCTCGGAGCCTTTTGCTAGTTGGTTTTACATTGCTATTAACCGAGCAATGTAAGAAATTCATAAATTGAATTTTGTGCACAGCTCTGTCATTAACTTATTTTTTATTTCAGAATCACCTAGCCTTCTTAATTGTAGAAATGGAATGACCCATATATCTTGCTTTTGTGTATAAGAGATGTTCATACAAAGTTGCATATGAATGGATTTAGATGTATAAAAATGATTTTAAATGAACTAAGATACATACTATCTAAGGGAACTTAAGTTGAATCATTATATGATATGAATAATTATTTTGTGATATGAACTACTTTTTAAGAAATTTGATTTAGCTTGTATTTTCTTATTTAGATTTTCTTATAAGTGGAGTCCATTGTATTTGTTACCTCACTCATATGAGATGGAATTCCTATTCATGTTTAAACTCTTCAGATGGCAAGTGTGTGCAAATTTTATTATAAGTCATTATGGTCATATCTGA